>LAXH01000032.1:0-75788 GCA_001006505.1 Tilletia horrida
AATGGTGGCGCGTGCATTGCAAAAGTTAGCCCTGACCTAAACGGCGTTCCATACATTCGCAAGAAAGGCTCCGAGCTCCAGATCGGGCCAAGCCAAGCATCGCGCTCAGCAAGAAACACAGCAAAGGAGAGGAGGAGCGGAAGCTGGATCGATTTTGTTTGAACAGAGAGAGACTTGGCCCAAAGGAAAAAAACGGGAAGATCAAAAGGAAGACAAAAAGGGGGTGAAGGATTCGGGGAGTGCGTGACAGCGTTCAAGGAGCTGAGCTAGGGGGTGGGGGGGCGACTGAGGAGAGCAGCTCGACCGGACGGGCTTCGTTAGAAGGAGCAAGTTTCATTAGGAGAGGAGAGCCAAGACGCAAGGAAGAAGGAGGGAGAGGGAAAGAGTGCGGGCAGACGCTGCAGGCTTCCGTAACCCAGACTTGTAGCAGAATCAGGATCAGGACAGCGAGCCCTAGCCGATGGGCGAGACAGACGGAGAGGAAAACATCACGTTCTTTTGGATCTATGGCCAAGAAACTGGGACGATCGTCGTGAGGGCATGGTGTGGTGAGAGTCCGTCTAGTTGCCGGGGCGGACCAGGGTGCGCGCAGGCTGGGCCATCTCGATGAAGATGTCGTCGGCAGGGTGGCGGTATAGTGGTGCGCGCAGGCGACGTTGGTCAATGGCGTGGCCGATGAAACCAATCGAGCGACCCAGAGTGAAGACACCGTTCAGAATGCCCAGGTTGGCGTACTCGTCGGCCTCCTCGCGAGTGAAGGCACCGCTGTCCCGGAGCAGATCCACAAAGCAGACGGCAATGCAGCCGTCGACGTTCAGGATCAGACTGTCCTTCTTCGCAGTGGTCACACGCTCGACGGAAAGCGCGTAGTCGAGCATGCTGTGCGAGGGGAAGTGCTTCAGCACGTACTCCTTGACCACCTGCACTCGGTAGTCGGGGTTGGTCACCGACTTGATCTTGTGGCCGATACCGGGAATCAGTCGGTTCGACTTGCGCATCAGGTCGACGTACTCACGCGCCGTCAGGCCGCGGTCGTACGCACTCGAGAACTCCTTGGCGGCATCGTCCAGAGCACCACCGAATCGGTCACCAATGGTCAGCAGACCAGAGACGAGCGACGAGATCAGGTCCTTGCCGGCACGAGCCGTGATGATCGTGTTCATCGCACCCGACACCGCTGGACCGTGGTCAGCAGTGAGCATGAGAGCCATCTCAATAAACTTGGTGCAGTAGTCTGGCAGCAGGCGCTTGAACCACAGCAGGGAGATGACACCACCAATGCCAATGTTCTTCTCGAACACTTCGGAAATCTTGACACCAGAGTACATCAGCTCCGCGCCACGTTCGTCGGAGATGGTCGAGATGAACGCAGCAGGCTTGCGGACCATGCCGAGCTCCTGGGCCCACTTGAAGTCGACGGGGATGTTTGGCGGGGGGCGCTCGGGAGCGGGGGTGATCGCGCCGCTGGAGACGAGCTTCTCGTACACGTTCTTGAGCACAATGGGCAGGTCCTCGAAAGTGTCGGGAACGACAAAGCCGGCCTCCTTCATGGCCAAGTTCTTTGCCGAGGCAGTCTCAAGCTCAGAGTTGGCCATGGAACCGGCGTGGCCGAATTGCACCTCGGTGGTGAACATCTTGGCGCAGGTACCAATGGCCCAGGCAACGATGGGCTTCTTGATGATGCCCTTCTTAACGGCCTCAATGACGCGGTACTCCTCAACACCACCGACCTCACCGAGGAGGACGAGCAGCTTGCAGTTGGGGTCCTTCTCGTAGCGGAGCAGGTGGTCAATGAAAGTCGTACCGGGGTATCGGTCACCACCGATGGCAATACCCTCGTAGGTACCGTTGGTGGTGATCGAGAGAATGTTGTTCAGCTCGTTCGACATACCACCAGACTTGGACACGTAACCGACGGAGCCGGCGCGGTAGAGCTTGGAGGAAATGATGTTGTCCATCATACCACCAGAGTTACCGATACGGAAGCATCCGGGCTTGATACCACCGACCGTGGCGGGACCAATGATCAGCACACCGGCCTTCTGGGCGCGCCACAGGATCTCGCGAGCGTGTCGCTCGGGCACACCCTCAGCGATCAGGGCAATGGCGCGGATCTGGGGCAGCTTGAGGATGTCGAGCGTGCTCTGGTAGACGGAACGGCTCGACGCGAAGTTGACAATCACG
Organism: Tilletia horrida; assembly: GCA_001006505.1. Taxonomy (NCBI): domain Eukaryota; kingdom Fungi; phylum Basidiomycota; class Exobasidiomycetes; order Tilletiales; family Tilletiaceae; genus Tilletia; species Tilletia horrida. The sequence goes on from LAXH01000032.1 coordinate 2,185, forward strand.
TCGGCATCGGGGTGCTTGGCAACGGCTTCCTCGACCGAGGTGTAGACGGGCAGGAGAGTCTCCTTGGTGCCCCAGTAGAACTTTTGAATGTGGTGGCCACCGAAGGGGTAGATCATCGCAGCGACGGAGGGAGTCTTGCGGCCGCAGGAGAAGTCAAAGTCGAGCATTCCCTGGATGGCACGAGGCTGCAGACCAAAGACGAGCGAGCGCGTGTTCTCGTCGAAGGGCAGGAAGTCGGGTCGTCGGACAGGCGCAGCAGTGTCGAAGTGCACGATTGAGTCTTGGGGCTGGACGCGCTCGCCAGTGACAATGTTGACCCGGGGCTTCTCCTCCGCGGGAGTCTGGGGAGTAGAGGTGCCGTTCGTCTTGGGCGCAGCGGGGGCAACGTTGCTAACAGCGGCCTTGGCGGCAAGGTCGAGCTCATCGCGCTTCTTGATGCCAAGAGCAAGAGGGACAATGTCGGTAATGTGGGTCTCGGGACCGAAGACGTCGATGGCAACACCGAGGTCCTCACCGAGGAGGCGCATGGCGCGCAGACCCTCCTGGTAGTTGGGTCCACCGCGGCGGACAAAGATGCGGACGCCGTGAGTGGCAAGGGGCTGCTTGTACTCCTTCAGGGCACGAATGATACCCTTGAAAGTGGCTGCGACGTTGGTGAAGTTGGCGATACCACCACCGATGATGAGGAGCTTGCCCTCTGGGTGGGGAGTTCCACGTGTCATGAGGTCCACTGAGTACATACAATGTTTTTCGCGTCAGTTTCCACGCGTTTTCAGTACCAAAAAAAAAAGTAAAGAGACGCGCCGAAACTTACACAAAGTCTTGGCATACTCGTATGTTTGGCCCTCAGTAGGAGCTCCAGAGTACTCTCCGTAGTTGGCAAGCTCGTGGGCGAAGCCGTGGGCAGCGATAGCGTCACTGAGGAAGGTTGGACAGCATATATTAGTGTCAAAACACAGACTTCGACGCGTAAATTGAGATATGCGTACCTGTAGACGACGGACGCACCACCACCGGCGACCATGGTCCAGATGCGACCAGCGGCGTTCAGAACGGTGAGCTTGAGGGAGGCACCGGTACCGGCATCGAGCTTGGCAATGTAAGCCTCCTCCTTGGTCAGGTCACGACCAAAAGGAGCGGGCCAGTACATGGGTGGTCCACGGTCCTCGCCCTTGGCCGAGCTGGAGGCAGCGGCGCCAAGGTAGACGGAGGGGTCACGCGCGATGGCCCACTTGGGACCGCAGATGAAGTCGGCAGTCTGGTCGAGCTTGGCGGCCATGTCGAGGTAAGAGATCTGGCCATCGTCAGTTACGACGAGGGGGTTGATCTCGAGGTATGCGAAGTGTAGGTCGACGTAGACGGAGTAGAGACGGATGAGGAAGTCGGTGAGGATCTGTTGCTTGGCTGCTGGGACACCGCCGAGGAGAGCTTGTGTCCATTGCTCGCGACTTGGGTATGGTTCTGATGGGTCGGCGGGGATGAGGAGCTTCAGTGCCTTGGCATCGACATCACCGACGTCGACACCACCCTCGTGGGTGAAAAGAATGTAGTCGCCTTCACGTGCTGAGTTGATGCAGACGTAGAACTCGGTGTTGGCGGGGTGAGGGAAGAAGGGCTCGACGATGAAGTTGTTCAGGGTACCGGTCACGGCCTCGACCTGTGACGGACAAACGCGTCAAATGCTGTCAGGATCTCTCTCACAAAAAGGAGACAAAAAAAAAAGAGGAAGTGTATGCACCTGTTGTGGCTTGCCGGCGCGCTCAACGATCCACTCCTTTGCCGCGGGCCAGTCACAGTTCAGCTTGAGGAGACCAGCCTTTCCTCGACGCTTGATGAGCTGGTCTGGCTTGGCGACGAGCTTTGTGCTGTGGACCCACTGGGGCAGGGCCGAGTCAGGGGAGATGGTGTTGGTGGCAGGGTCCCATGCAACCTGGGCGACTTGGACTGGCGCTGGGTTGAAGTTAGGCGAGACGCTTAGGCTGGGGTGAGCGATGGGCGCCCGGGTGAGGTGGTAGGAGATCAGGAGCTTGGCTGTGGGATGAAATCAGACCAAATACATGCGCAAAACGGGAAAGAAACGTGAGCCCTCAGAGACGCGCCAAATGACGTTCAGCAGCTCAACAGCAGATGCCGGTGCACCATCGAGGTACTGCTGCTGCTGTGAGCTACGAGAGAGCACTTACCATCAAACTGTCACCACGAAGGAAGAAACGGCCAAGAGTGAGCTGCCCAAGTCGACAACGAGTAGCGAGCTGGAATTGGACTCACCTCGCGAATGGGCTTGCTGGACATGTTGGAGAAGAGGTATCTGTGGTTGCTAGGTGCTGGGTAAGGTGGAGGAAAGTGTTCTATAGTGTACAGAGAGAAGGAGACGTATGTATGAGTTGGTGCTGGTCAGATTCGGGTGTGCTCTATGAATGATGGTGGTAGTGGGCAGAAGCGGAAGGGAGAGCGCCGAAGGCTGGACTGTGCTGTTCTTCTTACCTTTGGGCTAGAAAGTGGTCCTTCCTGGGTTGGGGGGTTGCGCTTGGTCCGCGGACGGAAGGAAGGTTGGTGAGGAAGTTGAGGGTTGAAGACCGGGATTTGTTGGGAGACGAAAGGACAGATGAAACTCCGGATGAACACAGAATCGCTCTTCTTTCGGGGGCGGGTTGCGGCTGATGAGTTCAGTTATGAGGTGAAACTTTTTACAGGGTCGAGATGGTTGGGGGAGGAAGGAAGAGAGAAGAGGGAGATTTGGGAGTGAGCGAGGTGGTGGGAGGTTATAGGACCGAGTGGGCAAAGGTGAGCCAGCAGCAAGTGGGGTCGGGTGGGTTGTTCTCAAGTTTCAGCAGCAAAGAGCAGCCAGCGCATACACACAGACCAACAGCACACAGCAGTGGGCCCACTCAGCAAGTCAGCAGCACCACTGTCTGGCCTGCCCAGTGCTCACTGCTGCCCCAATAATGCGCCATATTCGCCTGCAGCCTTATCTTCCGACTTCTTCTCTCTCCTTCTTCGCTCGCTCACATCTTCTACTCTCTGCCTCTGCCTCGTCTCCCGCCGCTTTCCGAGCCTAAAACGAGGTTGCCCAAAAAGAAAAATATTATTATAAAAAAGAGAGGCGCCCAAACCCTCGGAATCCAAACCAACACTTCTTCCGAGTTCGAAACTTCTCACCATTGCATATGGTCGTGTGCACTGTGCACCAGGCACTTCACCAGCACTTATTGCACCTGTCAGACCTGTCCATCCTTCGTCGGTCAGGTCCGAAGGGAGTCCTCCACCCCCCTCTGCATAAGCGTCGATCCACACAGCTCGACGCCGACCAGCTCAAGGCCTTGTTCGGTGCAAGGGTCGAAGATGGCGAGGGTTGTCTACTCATATAAGAAATAACACTGTCAAAGCGTTCCACAGCAACAATATTATTGTTGGGCCCTTCTTAACTTGGCTGGCTCAATAATAATGTTGGTTCCATAAAAAAAAACTTCCGCGGCTTACAACCAACCAGAGTTCACTCCATCTTCCTTCCGAATTTTCTTGGGAGAGAGGGATGCACGAGCCACCGGGAACCACCCATTCATCAGATCTGGTGAAGAGCGAAAGACCGACCCTTGTGCTGGAGATCTCTCCTCAGCCCGAAGCTGCACCATGACCGCACCCACTTGGGTCCATCGGCGCCGTCGACGGGACACACAAAGTTCGTTCGATCCCAGGTCAGGAATCCTTGTCCCTTCGTATCTTGATGATTGCTCACCAATCACCACGCTCTATCCATTTAATTTGCCGCCGAAAATGAGATCGTCGTCCCCCACGAAGAAACAAATGGGAGGCAAGTCTTCTTTTTGCGCGTGCCTCTGTTCACGCTCACCTTGCCAACAGAAGTTTCGTTACGAGATTTCATGAGAGAGTGGAGACAGAGAGTTATGAGAGGACAGAGGAACAAAATCAGAGTTACTTCGGGCTCGAGGTTCGGAGAGGGCAGAGTTGATGCGATCCCAAGGTCGTGGTGCAGACGCGTTCGCGTCTTTTTTGTCGAGGCGAGCATGGTTCGGAGAGTGGAGAGTAAAGGTGGGAACAGAAATGGCAGGCAGAACATGATGGAGGTGGTGAATCGGGTTGCGAGAAAGCAGTGTTGAGACGCAGAAGAAAGAATTGCAGATTTGGATCGAGGTATTAAGGAGAATGAAAAGAGAGAGAGAGAGAGAAAGAGAGAGTCGAGAGAGAGAGAGAGAGAACTCGAAGGCAATCGTCGAGCCTGTAGATGTCAAGTTCACGTCAGAACCGCACGTCAGAGCCCATTGCCGTTGCCGTTGGCCGCGTTAGTCAGGGCCTCGTCCAGTTCCTTGGTCTCGAGCGGGTTGGACGCTTGCACACCAGGAGTAGATGCACCGCTGAAGCTGCCCACGGAGGTGCCTCGGCTGCGGTTCTTGATTTGGAGCGCTGAACAAGAGAAGGAAACCAGCTTCTCTGTCAGTAAACGCGTCCGTGCTCACAGCTTCCGGAGAACAAGAACGGCTTAAATACTCACGCATGCGGAACGCAGCCTCCTCCTCATCGTCGTCGTTCTGGTTCAGCGCCTTCCAGAACGCGTTGCCGCGGTAGTCGCTCGTGCTGAGTGCACCCATGTCCTCAGCCAGCGTTCCAAAGTCGCCGGGCGTCTTCATTCCCGCACTCAGTCGGGGCGAGCCGGGCATCGAGAGCGGAGGTGGGATCTTCGTATTCGTCTCGTCAAAGTAGCTCTCGTCCTCGTCGCCAAACGAGTCGGGGTATGCGCGTCGGAGAGCGAGCTGACGAGCCTTTGCATACTCAAGTCCGAGCTTCTTCCAGTCCAACAGGTCGCTCAACTACGTAGTGATCAATCAGACCAACATTGGAGACGCGTTCAGTAAAGCATCTGGGACCGAGCAACGGCATGAGAGAAAACTTACCCGCTCGGTGCGGTTTCGCTGGTTGATACGCTGTCTTCGCGTCTTCTGGCTGTACTTGAACATCTGGTCCGTGAGCTGGTCCACACTCTCCTCCACCGACTTCATCCGCCGGTCCACAATGTAGATGCCGTAGTCTTCACTGTTCTCGATCGTGTCCTCCATGTAGCATCCAAAGCCGGACAGGTTGGTCGTGATCGAGGGAATGCCCATCACTGTGCATTCGGCAGGAGTGTAGCCCCAGGGCTCGTAGTAGCTCGGGAAGACGCCCAAGTGGCAGCCGCGCACAAATTCCTCGTAGTCCAAACCCAGGATGGGGTTGTTCGCGTTCAAGAACTCGGGATGGAAGACGATCTTGACTCGGTCTTGCGATCGGTTGAACAGCTGCACGCGGCGGATCTGATTCAAGATGGGATCGTCGTGGTCGTTTGTCATGTTGTGCGTGGTCACGGGTGGCAGGGAGTTGCGCTTGAGAGCGAAGATCCGTCTCTTCAGGAGGATCTTGTCTTGCTCTGACAGCAGGGTGGATGGGTCAATCAGCTCGGCACCGCCCTCTCTGAGAAACAGGGGGAACTGCAGTGTCAGTAATGTGATCATGCTTCCCCCTTGCGCTGGGACGTGGACAAAGTAAATGCATGAATGATACTCACCCAGTGTAACGCGCCGTTCGCTCAAACAAGCGCTCGCCAATGCGTGTTTGGATCTGCTCAATGGTGTCGCGCAGCTGCTTGGTGACGGCTTGACCCTTGAGCGCCTCGACGGTGTACGAGTGGGTCTGCGCAGGCATGATGATGAATGCTACGACGGTGGTCTTGGACTGGGCTTTCTGCAGGCGGTAGTTCAGGCGGGCCAGACTCTCGATGAACATGTCAACTCCCTTGTTGCGGTACTCGTATCGACCGGCCGTGAAAAAGTACTACCAGGGACCCAGACAATCCTTCAGTCAAAGTTCAGGCGTAGACGCGCTTGGAATGAGCCGTCGCTTACCAAGGTGTTATCCAGATCAAAGTCGTAGTGCCCATAGAAGTGACCTTTGACGAATTCATTGATCTTTTGCTTTGCAGTCGAGTGCAAGTTCTGGAACTCGTGCATGGCGGAGAACTTGACCACGTTCAGCCCGTTTGGTAGGACGCCATCTTCAAGGATCAAAGCAAGTCATTTCTGTCAGCCTTTCTGTACCAGGCACGCGAATGGTCCAGGAGAGAGTTGGAACCTCACCTGGCTTGCGCTTGAGCAGATGTTCACTCTCGTAGGCTGTGATATGCGAGACGGTAGTGAAAACATCTGCACAATGTGTTGAGGAGCGCTCGATGCAGTATCGGTGATAAATGCCGCGCTTGCCTGCCTCGTGGTCGACATCAAAGTACTGCAGGTTGTTATAAAAGTCGACACTACCCGCACAGAGGTATCGACCGAGGAGAGTGGCATGGGTGGTGAAGATGGTCGTGATGTCGATGCGACGCTTGCGGCAGAGAGGGATTGCCAGACCGGCTTGCCATTCGTGGAAGTGGCCGATGACTGCTCTCTTGCGCTCGTGGTTGACAAACTGGTGTGTAGGAGCAAGATCATCAGCAAACGGACACATTATGAATTTCCGCATGGGAACCCCCAAAAAAGCTCACCTCTCCGAGGAACCATGCCACGAGATATCCGAAAATGACAGTCTCGTTGGTCTCTTGGTCATTGGGTGGGGTGGGGATGCCAGCCGTGTTCCACAGATCTGTCTTCCATTCGTCGAGGCGGTGGAACATGCTGCCCGTGTCGAAGAGGAGCACCCGTGGGGCTCGCTCGATCAGCCAACGGCCGTAGAGGTACTTGACACCGCGTTCCTTCATGCTCTGCAATGCGAGCCGGAGGGGTTCCGAGTCAGGCTCCATGGCTTCGACCTCCATGGGAGCCGTCTTGTAGCTGAGGGGACCGATGAGGATGTAGCGGTCACCGTACTCTTGTGCTGTGACGGGAGCCTTGGTCTTGATGACGGTGTAGATGCCGCCGACTGTTGTCAGCACAAAGGGGAAAGTCATCAAGATTGCATGTCAGTTTGGATTCGGCGCTTTTGAATACAAGGCTCTGCTGTGGAGCGAGACTGACCCTTGTTGGCTACCTCCCATGCGCATTCAAACAGAAGCGGATTCTGGACGTCTCTGCGTTCGACTTCGTCACCCATTTTGGATGCAGTGTGTGTATGTACGAGATTGAGTGTCTTTGAGAGGAGAGGCGGGAACTTGCGATGTTGTTGGAGCTCTGATGCTATCAGAATAGATTCAAGAAGAAGGCAGGAGCTTGATCAGTACTGGCTTGAGCTGTGGATGCGGTGTGGGGCTCCTCGTTGCAATATCTGGGTGATTGGATGATGAGATGCAACCTCGATCGCGATCCGAGATGAGAGGGCACGGACAGGGCAAGAGACTCACCTCGGATGAGGAGGAGGAATCAGAGATGAGTCGACTATGCAGTCCTCACGTTTCTTGTGGAAGGTCGGAGCAAGCGGATGGTTGCTCAAGACGAGGTTGTGTGGATGTGTGCTCGTGCGCGTCGTCCAAAGGAGAGAGAGAGGGATGTGTGTGTGAGATTTTTGGTATTTGGAGACTCTGTCGCGCTGCGTCATGGGATCAGGAAACGCCACGCGGCAAAACACTCTTGCAGCACTGCAGCAGTCAAGTCGTCGCTCAGATCGGCAACCGCCTTTCGATGCTTTCCCTGCCAGCTGCACGCCAGGTCCAAAATCGCTCCGCGCTCTGCCCTGCCCTGAGTCTTGGAAGCGGCCAACTCGCACTTGTTCTTCCCTTCGTCAAGTCCTCTGCGCGGATCGCTCACAGCCAGCAACGAGCTGCATACCACCCCAGTGCAGGCAGCGCGGGTTGGGACTCTTCTTCCCATTTTGGGAACAGGCAAGATGCAGAATTGCTTCGCACGGGCCGCAAAGAGAAGAACCGTTGAGGATCTTCGTCAGCGGAACCGCCCTGCTCCACCAAAGGGACATTCATTGGGTAGCAGTTGCAACGTCCACAGAACTAGGTGGACGGCTGCATCCTTCCATGCAGTGTCTGAGCGGGCAATCTGATGGTCACGACCTCCTGGAACATCACACGGGCCGGTCAATCCTCACTGCGCGGTCTGTCACTCGATGCGTGTGTGAATCAAGGAAGTAGAAAACACGACAATCTGGCAATTTATGGCGAAGACGTCCAGAACTTGCACGAATGCTTCCTCTACAAGAAGAGACTGCTATATGTAGATCCTTGCCGCATGCATAGATCTCGCTGCGTCGACTGGATTCGGGGTTAGACGTGTCCTGGCTTTGTGTAGTACAAGGAGTTGAGCACCCTCCGCCAACACCCAGCATGAAGCCTCCTCGCAGGGTCCATCGGTAAGGCTTTGTCGGCTTGATATGCAGGTTCCGGTGAGGCCAATCGGCAAAATGCCGCAGATGGTCAGCGCCGCTTCTGTTCTCAGGGTCGGTGGATATGGTTACTGAGGGCTGATTCTGATGGCTTTGCTGTTTTCTCAAGAGCGAACATGTGGACGAAAGCGAAGAGAGGATTGGAATCAAAAGTCAGCGTTCGTCTATCGCTGACACCTGCACGACTGCGAGCGGAAGATGACGCTGGCGAAGAAGCAATGAGCAAGTGGGGAGCAGGTCTGCAGTCCACGAGTTTTCACTGGAAAGGAGCTTCTGAGTGACTTTGTGCAGAGTTGCTCGTCGAGGAAATGCCGTGCTTGGAGATGTTGGTGCTCAGAGATTTCTCAGTTGGAACAGGATGGATCAGACGTGGCCCTTTCAGCGAGTCGGGCAGAGCCATGAAGCACGACTTGAGAATGACGACCCCATCTTGTATCGTATCTTTCAAGCTGACTAGTCCTTGACGTGGAAGAGCTGGACAGGATGAAGGATGGGTTCTGGCTGCTGGCCTTGTTGAAGATTGTTTATCGACGAGGTCATGCACGATGGTGTGTGTCGTTTTGGCCAGGAGATACGAGAAAGTCAAATTAGCGCTACTACCCTTGCCTTCTTTCTGAATCAATCGTTCTGACTCGTCGTCCCCTTCTTGGCTTGGCTTGCCTTTGCTCCTGCCGCATCACTCGCCTTGCCGCTGTGCTCTTTCCCCCACAAGCGGAAGAAAGCCGAGTTCTCAGCGACGAGCCTCAATTCTGCACCAATCGCTACTCAAGTCCAAGTCCAAGGCAGACCAAGCCAAGGGAGGCAATCCCACCACCGCCTTCCTTCTCACGCTCTGAGCCCACCACACCCGGCAGAGCGCTCGCTCACAAGGGACAGCAAGCACCAGGCCTCCTCCTCCTCCTCCTCCTCCTCCTCCTCCTCCATCTTGTTGCGATCGTCGACAGCCAGGGGGAACAGAGAGAAAGTGTCCTTGGTCGCTGCTGGCGTTCTCTAGGTTGACTGGGTGAGTTTCCTCAAGTCTTGCCAACATGCAACCCCACTTACTGACTCACTGACTGACTGCTCCACGTCCCTTCTACAGGACCTATGGACGTTCGGCCCACCATGCTGCTCAGGAATCGCTCACGGTCTTCGACCATCTCCTCACCGTCCATACCCGCCCTCGACACTAGCCATGCCAGTCGCACCCAGCCAGGGATCGCCATCGCGCCTCCCTCGGCACCTCCCACCAGTACAACCACCCCAACTCCGACCTCAGCCAGCGGCCAACCCACTCCAGGAAAGGCATCCTTTGGCGCGGGCTTCACCGACTCCAACTTCTTGGATCTCGTCCTTATGCTACCACGGCCACAGAAAATCACCCTCCTACAATACCGCACTCACCTCGAGATCCTCAACCAGCCTCTGCCCTCCTCTTCCAACGCCCGCAGAACGGCAACAGCCGAGCGAGAGCTCTGCATTCAGAACCTCATCGGAGCCGTCTCCTTTGAGCTCAAAACAAGACCGAGCGCAGCGGCCTTTGAACAGGCTCGAGCATTCGCAGGAGCCAACAGCGATGGGATATCAGACGAGCAGGGCTATACATTCGTAGGCTCCAACAACATGCTCCAGCTCGTGCTCCTCTTGCTCAGCCAGGAACAACCAGTGCCGATCCATGCCGCCGCTCTCGAGCTCCTCGCCGTCTCGATCCGATTGGCCGATGCTCGATGCCCAGCCAGCCGAGTCCGCACCGGCACATTACCTTTGCCAAACACAGTCTCCATGCAAAAGTCCACCTCGGCGTCGTCCACAGCAACGACTACTGCGCGCAGCAGCAGCGGCGGCGGCGGCGGAGGGTTTTCTCTGGAGACGATTCCACATGACGAGCCCATCGCTGGCGTCGAGCGCGCAGCATTCTTTCACTTGATCACCAGCCACGACCTCTCTGTCGCAGCTGCTGCCCTCGGCGCGGATGATACAGTCGGTGGCAGGGAACGGCTCGCAGTCGTCCCTCTCCCTACCCTCCTTCCCCAGATCCGCGCGCTCCGAGCCCTCGCCTTACAGGGCACCCTGCAACTGGGTTACATGCCCGACATCGTCCCTCTCCTGATCAGCTGGACCACCGCCATATGGCCCGAACTTCAGATCCTGCGCAGAAAAGTGTCGGGAATTCAATTTGACATAGGCAACACCAGCAGCACCAGCAGTAGCAGTAGCGCCAACAACTTCTCACCAACTTCGATACGGACGTCGCATTCTCAGCTGCAGCAGCAGCAACAGGCGGTGGCCGTCAAGCAGCTTGAAGTGGCGGAAACTGCCTTCCGCGAATGCTTGAGCTTGTTGGCCAACTTGTTCAAGTATCATTTTGGCCAGATTGACCCAGCGCACACCGAGCTCGCCTTGATTGCTGTCTCGACCCTTTTGACCGGCAAGCCAAGCTCAGGCGGCAGCGGCAACACGAATCCGGCCACATCATCAAGCGGAAGGGGAACTGGCGCAAACCCCGGCCTGCAGTCTAATGCGGATCGAAATACCGAGGGATATGTCAGACCACGGGGTGATGGGTCCGGTAGTCGGTCAAAATCGCGAGATGCGAGAGTGTTGACCGACACGTACTCATTGTACGGACACGAAAACAACGACGGCAGCTCCCCATCCCCAGCTTTGAGACCCGTCGTCGGGTCCGATGCTGCGGCTAATGCTGCGACTGCTGCACTCTCTTCCAGCCTCATCTCGTCCACTCCGCTGATTGCGCCGATGCAGTTAGCTACCCTGCCACCCTCGGGTGTTCTGGACTCTCTCCGCATATCGGCGTCAAGCAGTCTCGACGAATCTTTGACCTCCTCGTCATTAGACTCTCTTGGGCCGATACTGTATGCTTCCGACGTGGAAGCCACAGCAAAGTTGATCGATTCCGTCCTGATCTTTGGTCTATTACCGTCCGCGGCCGTCGAGCCGGTGACAAAGATGATCTGCAAATTTCTCGGGTACGGGCCTTCGCGGCGGTTCTTCGAGGGTCAGCGGAGGATGGAGAGGGATTCGGAACCGATTCCTGACTTTGAGCAAGAGATGGATTCGCTGCTGGGGAACTTGCTGCGGAATCACTGCGCAAACGCCTCGATCCGGCCGGCATGGGCATTCTTGGCCAAGCCGGAACAGAATACAAAGTCGGCCGTCTCTGGAAGCGGAGGCGGAGCGGGCACCAGCGGTACTTTTGGATTTGCCCAAGGTGCGAGCTCTACCGGGACAGAGGACATCGCAGTGCTCGTGGGTGCGATCCGATTTCTAAGGGTGGCATTGAGGTTCACGGCGGACGCAAAGATTGAGCTGGCGAGGGAACGGCAGGGCAAGGAGGCCCCTTCGGAAGCCACTGATCTTCCTTTCATGCCTCTGTCACTTTTGTTCATGGCGCTGCGCGGAGCTCTCCTGCGCAAATCCGATCTCCTCGATCTCGAAGTTCTGAACCTCGTCGCCGATCTGCTGCCTGCAAAGCTAGGAGCGGCGAGCGAAAGTGGCAAGTTCAACAAGATCCGACCAGCCCCTTACTTTGACGAGCCTTTGACGCACAGCGACTGGAACTCGATCTTGGATCTGACCGCCTTGGCTCGTCGGCATGTGGACCGTCTCAAGTCTCGAGGAAGCGTGCCAGGCGTGTTTGACTCGAATCGGAGGGCTCCCTCGCAAGATGTCTCGCAATCTCCTGCCAGACCTTCATCAGCACTGACGGCGCTCGTCGAGTTGTCACAACGAATTCAGATCGCACCCCCGCCTACAGGTGAAGATCGTGGCCCACAGTCTCCAAAAGCGGATGAGGGATCAGGTAGCCAGGTACTGCCCTGGACTCCAAAGCTGGCCACCTTGCTCCTGGCTCTCGCTCCACAGCTTCCAGACAGCCGTCTGGTCGATCTCGTGCAGTACTATCGGGTCGAGCACTTTTGCTTGCCAGCGACAGCAGACTGGATCAGCAACATTTCGAAGCTTCTTCGCGCGCTGTTCAACCGTCACGAAGCAGCTTCTCAAGGCTTCCCCTCCGCCAATTCGGCACCTCGAGCACGCAAAAGCGTTGCAAGTCTCGTGTTTGAGCACGTTTGGAGCGTGGTCCGAGACGTGCCTTCAGATCGGAGCAAGCTGATGTTGGACGTGATCATTCCACTAGCTCCAGCATCTCTGAGCAACGAGACCGATCCCGAAGTAGGGAGTCTGCTTCGAAAGATGCTGGTTGATGCAGCAGCTGTTGCCGCTTCCGTACCCGACGAAGGCGAGACTGACGAGGTCATGGAAGCGAACAGGAAGAAAGATCGGGAGGTGTTCGACGAGATCCGCAAGATGTTTACCAAGCTCGCCCGCAGCCCCGACTCGACCTCCTCGATGCCGCAGAGTGATCTAGGACCTGGTCCCCACGTCAGTTTCAACTTGCCAGACAAGAGCGACCTTGAGGGCGACGACGACTTCAAGCCGCTGCCGCCAAGGACTTTTGCCGTCGCGCGATCTCTGAAACCTGACAACATCCCATTGTCAGCTCAGGCGGCAGCGGACCTGATCGGCATCTTCAACAAGATTGCATTTGGATCCGCGGCTGCCGTCCGCATTCTGACCGCATCGCCAGAGCAGAAGGAGAAGTGGCAATCCTCGCAGCGAGCAGTGTGGCAGCGCAAGCTTCGCGGAAGCTGCATAACGCTCTTGCGTGATTTGCTCGCCCTCGTGCAGCCGACCATACCCGACGACGCGGACATCGAACGAAAGGCATCGACTTTGCCAGAGAATGCGTTCCTGGACCGAGATGGCTCACCCTCCGTGATTGCACGACTTGTCATCTTGCAGTGGATCTTGCGCCTTCGAACGGACCGCCACCATCGCATTTATCTGGAACCGGATCTCGATGACCTCATCGAACCAGCTGCGACTACTGTTCTTCGCGGGCGTGAAGATCCGAACGCGCCCGTCGTTTCGGCCGCGCCGATGTCCGCCCAATCTTCTGCGGAACGGCCAGGAAGAAGAGGCAGGATGGAACGAAATGCTGCAGGGAATGACGCGGTGTCTCGCTCACTGTCCAAGCGCAGAGATCGAAGTCGGAGTATGCCGCCAAGAGGTTCTCAAGGCGGTCCGTTGTGGATGTTGCCGACCACACTGCTGTTTGAGCTCCCGACGAACATGTCTCGCAGTGGCGTGGTCTACACTTTCATACATGGCGATGCGGTAAAGGAAGGAGAAGACGGTAAACCAGAGCCGCTGTACATCTCTGAATGGCTGGCGACGGTGGTCAACTTCTTCGAGTACGAGTCCAATTGGGACCTCCTCTCGTATCTGATCTGCCACTTGCCACATCAGCTAGCAAACAAGCACCTCTTCAACGGCCCAAGAGCTCACACTCAGGTGAATAATCTTCGGCGAGTTCTGTGCTCAGGTATGGTCCAAAGCAACCTCGCGCCGTTCGTCGAGCTTCGACCGGATGACGCCAAGAAGACGGATCTGTATGCCGTGGTGTATAACTCTTTGACTGTGCTGATGAGCTACAGGAAGCTCTTCCACGAAGATATGAAGGACGAGATGGTCAAAGCATTCTTAGCCGGTCTCAACAAGTCTAGTACGACGGCCCAGCCCTGCATTCGAGCTCTGTCCATTGCCTGCTACGAGCTGCAAAAGTCGATCAACCGTTTCCTGTCAGGAAACAATGGTCTTCTCAGCAAGCTCGCCAAGGTCATGTCGTCGATGACCATGAGCGTACACATCTTGGAGCTGATGGCGATTCTGGTACGACTTCCCGCCTGCTATGCGAATCTGAACGAAGACGACTACAAGCTCGTATTCCAGATATGCATCAGCTATATACAGTATCACCAAAGCCCTCAGACCAGCAGCCGCGAGGATTTCCGAAGCAGTCCTCAGATCTTCTCACTGTCCCAGTACGTCATGATGCTGGCTTACTTCGACCTCGCCGTGTGGTTCACCACCCTCAAGGTGGCGGAACGGCCCAAATACGTAGCGGAGATCAGTCGACGTCTGTTGATAGGTTGTCCAACCGTTGACGGAGTCGTGCAGGTGACAGAACAGACGGAGACCATCTTCGACTTCCTGGCGCGCTACACGTATTCGGACCTTGACGCTCGACCATCGAAGTCGTACCTGGGCCAGGTCGTGATGCCGAATGGGAGCGGCTCAGACCGCTCTGCACGGGAAGTGGACAAGACGACGAAGTCCAAATCTTGGTTCATTGGCAAAGGGTTGATGACAGTGACCGCGTCGAAGCGCACTGGCTGGCTCAACGTGGTGATCAGACGGCCCTCGGGTACGACGTCGCTGCTCGTCAAGACCGAGAATGCCGGAGTTTCTGCCCTCTTGGAGGATGGTGGGATCGCGCAATTGCTTGAGACTCTGCAGAAGCGGGCAAAAGACGCGAATTCTGGAGTCAAGGAGGGGGAAGCAGGTGTCGACGCTGCAGCCGAAGCCGCCAGTCTTTCACAAACTCTGATCAGTCCCACTTTCGCCGCGCCAGATCCGAGTCACATTGCCCTGCAGATGTCGACGTACCCAGATCTCGTCCGGGACACAACCCCGATCCCAGCACCGGTGGATAACAACATTGATCGACTCATTCGAAATGTGGACTTTGTCCCTGTAGTCGATTTGCACAAGCTCAGTGTCTTGTGGGTCGGACCTGGGCAGAAGACGGAGCAGGCGATTCTCGGCAACCGGCAAGGATCACCAGCATTCATGCAGTTCATGTCTGGCCTGGGTGAACTCTTCACGTTGAAAGATCGGATGGATCTGCCGACGAGTCTGGATCGAACGAACGGCACTCACGGCAAGTATGCGTACATGTGGTCCGACCACATCACGCAGGTCTTTTACCACACTGCAACACTGATGCCGAACCTGGAGCACGACCCAACTTTCACCAACAAAAAAGCGCTCATCGGCAACGACCCGGTGCACATTGTGTTCAACGAGTCTGGAGATGAGTACCGGTTCGATACCATACCGAGCCAGTTTAATTCCATCAACATTGTCATTTCGCCCACTTACAAGGGTGGCACCAACCTTGGAGCCGTGTTACCGGACGACGACACGTTCTGTGAGTACCTCTTGAATGATTATTCATTATTATACTTGGCAACTCAAGCTCGCTTCCTTTGCCCTTGAACAGACCGAGTCTCACTCCAGAGACAAGTCGGTCTGCCGGACTTTTCTCCCATTGGAGACGGCCAGCTCATTTCGGCAAACGCCCTGCCTGACTTCGTACGAATCCTTGCGATCAACAGTAATTTGATGGCCCAGATCTACAATGCAACGGGAGACACAATGACCCCGTACCAGAGTAGTGAGTAAGATGAGCATCAGAGACGCTAACCAGATGCTGTTTCTGACTTTCAGTGCTGTTGCAGATTGGGTCGCCCGTCTACGCTACTTTGCTCGCTTCAGGGAATCGCTTCTGTCTGGTCCTCGGGAATCGGCTGGCAAGCAGGGCCAATCTCAAGCGCAAGTTGGAACCATACATCAGTTCACCCAGGTCTTTTGATGAACGACCTTTTATCATCCTCCTCCGACCATGTCACGGCACAAACCCATCGCGGCCCATCTGCTGCAAATCTCTCCAAGCCTCTCTCGCAGCTTCTCTGTCACCTACCAGTAATGTATCTCCCTGTTCGCTCCCCTTGTCCTACTGGTATTCCCCCCGGTCCCATCTCTCTGGGTTTCAGGCTTTGTCACCAAAAAGTACAACATCATCGCAGGCGTTCTCCAACTCTGCTCTATTCTGCAACATGCAATCACAGACCCTTCTTCAACGCAGCGTTGGTGAGAACTGGATAGGCCCTGAAAAGGGCCGATGTCTCTTTTGACTTTAGTGCTACAGAGTCAGGAGCACAGTGTGAAGACGAATGATTACAGCGACTTTAAGTCTAGGAGCGGAAGGATAATGATGAGCTGAACCTCGGAGAAAATCCGAAAGAGAATCGGATCGATGTTGATCAGACTGGAGGGGATCCAGTTGCGTCCATGGACGAGGGCGTGCGGAGAAGGGAGGGCGTCGACACGCTGTGTTGCATCGGACGCAAGCCGGTAGAAGCAGTCGCAGACGGATCGCCGCCGTCTTGATTTCCGGATCCATTCTGCTGAGTCGCAGGAGCAGCCGTGCCAAGCCCGAGTTGAGCGGCGGTAGATCCGTCCGCGGCCCTGGACGTGCCCTGATCCATGTCATTAACACCCGTGACCAGATCAAACAGGGTGGGGAACAAGACCGCGGCAGGTTCGTTGTGCACAGCTCCAGGGTTCGTAGCATGGCTGACAGAAGGCGAAGAAACGGCTGATGCATGTTGAGAGCCTGTTGGCGCAGAGTTTCGCAGCATGCCGATGGACGAAGTGCTGTTGGGAGCCCTGCTCATCGCAAACCCTGCAGATGCTCCATCTGCCAAAGTACTGCCGGCACCACTCACACTCATTGGAGTGTTGGCGGACGCGCCTGCTGGGGTACCATGGTTGTGGGTAGCGTTAGCCAGTGGATCGGTGCTCAGTCCCAGCGCAGCCGCTGTCGCAGCCGCACAAGACGACGGAGAGCTCTCCGGGTGCCAATTGCCGATCACGCTCGGATCACAGCCCCAGAGCGCCTGTCCAAAGTTGAATCCGTCGCCCATGGGTTCATTGGGAAGCAAGAATCCAGCTGCCTGTGCCCATTGTTCCTGCTCCTGTCTCTGCCGAGCTGCCGCGGAAGTAGGGTCTTCTGATTGGTGCTGGTGCTGAGAACCGAACCCAGATGAGCTTGCCGCCGTCGTGGTTAATCGGCCGGCAGTGTCGTTGCCAGGGTGGAAGGGGGCAAAGCTGACACTGTTCTGCGCACCAGCGTTGGGCATGTTGCCTGTCGATGAGAACGCGCCCATCAAGCTTGGTGTTGACGTAAATGACGGCGTCTCTGCGGACGGAGAAGGCCCAAAGCTGTCACCGGATGAATGCAGTTGAGCGAGCGCGACGTCCAAGTCCATCGAATTGCCATCGTTTCTAGGGGCTGTGGTGGCGAGTCCCGTCCCGACCATGTTCCGCGAGGCGTCTGACATTGCACCTCCCGCTCCGCTCATTGGACTGCTGCCGTGGTCTGAGGACCCAGCGGTATGAGAGCTTGCCGCACCTCCCATCCCGCCCGTCGGCGACATCGGATTCTCATATCGGACCCTCTTTTTTATGATGTCCGCCCGCATCTTTACCGGTCTCGCACTTCCATGCAGCTTCATGAACAGTCCACAGGCGTTGCACACCGTGTTTCCCTCCCGATCCTTCCTCCAGAGCGGCGTCGTGCTGGTGCCGCAGTTCGAGCAACTCGTCTCGGGGCCGTCATCATCAGAGATGTTTCCCGTTCCAAGCCCGCTGCCATCTATGAGCGAGTCATCGTCCTCGCCGTTCACGCCAGCATGCCGAATGGAACGATTGTGCTTCAGCTTGTCGGGTCGGTGCGACTTGTGCATCGCCCAGTAGAGACCGCAGGCATTACACAGCAGCTCATGCAGCTCGCCGCATCTCCTCCATAGCGGTGTCTTTTTCACTCCGCAGTTGGAACACTGGGGAGGAGCCTGGTCAGGGGGAGCTGCTGGAGATGCCACTGTGCTGGCTGCCTTGCGAGCCGATGATGACGTGGTTTGCAAGGGACCGCGGGACTGAGACGCTGATGAATCGCTAGCTTTGCTCCTGCCTGCAAGGCCGCCTTCCGTTGTATCGAACATGCGGGTGTCATTTACAGCTTTTGCCTTGCCTTTGCCTTTTGCGCTAGCCGATGCATTCGAGCCCGTCGGTCCGACATCTGTGCTCTTCTTCTTGCCAGTCTTGAACGTCGATGTCGATTTAGCACTCGGCAGGTCTTTATCAATTGCTGAGCTGGAAGGGCCAGATTGTTCCGTTTGGTTAGGCGAAGCAATCTCAGAGGGAGACATCATCGCGGGACTTCCGAGTGGCATTTGTTGCCGTAATCGATCGAGTTTGCGTTCCAGAGACAATTTTGGCTGCTTTCTGCGGGCGGTGCTGCCGCTGTTGCTTGACTTTCTTGATAGCACCAGCGACGAGGTTGATGACGGAGATTCGGGTGAGTGCTGTTCGTTGGATGTGGATGGTGCGGGAAAAGATTCTGAGAGGCTGCGGATGGGGGTCCCATCTTGCATTGGAACGTCATGATGTTTGAATGGTTCGGCAGAAGAGCTCGACTGCTGCGGATGATGATCGACCTGGTTACCGAACCAATTCATGTTCGATGACTGTTGTTGGAACTTGGTGTTGAGGTTGGGAACACCAAGGTTGGAGCTGGACGATCCCCGACCATTCAGGGCTGTACCAAACACAGCAGCGTCGCCATTCAAAGCGGCCCCAAGCATCTCTGCGAAGGAGGCCCTGGTCAACTCTTCTAAATTGGTCGGCATGGGAGCAGACCAGTCCATTGGCGTGGATGGTAATGTATGCGCATCAAGCGACGCAGTGGACGACGCCATCTGCTGGGCATTGCCGTAGTGAACTTGCTGGGCTTGCTGCTGTAGCGTGTTGAGCATGTGAGAGGGGTTTTCGGTAAGGGCATGTGCTGCAGCAGTTGGCGCGACTCCCGCGGATAGAAGCGAATCAACTAAGGCGGAGAGCATGAGTTGTGCGGTGGATGGG
The DNA here is from genome assembly GCA_001006505.1 of Tilletia horrida. NCBI lineage: Eukaryota > Fungi > Basidiomycota > Exobasidiomycetes > Tilletiales > Tilletiaceae > Tilletia > Tilletia horrida. The sequence goes on from LAXH01000032.1 coordinate 21,100, forward strand.
ACAGCGCCTCCATTGCCTAATGCGCTCGTTCCGAGGGTTGACGCATTTCCAAGCAGGGATGCTAAGCTATTGAAATTGTTGCCGGCATGTGAGAAGGGGGAAGGGGCGAGGTGGGCGTTGGGAGAGATGGAGGAGATCGGCCAAAGCGGCTGCTGGCTGGATTTTTGCTGCTGGTGATGTGGACTTTGATGATCCTGCTGCTGTTGCTCTGCTGCATGCGGATTGAATGCTTGGTCCTGAGAGTTGGTCGAGCGGGATGGATCTAGAGTAGTCTTGGAGGTGCTCGCGAATGCATTATGGGTGGAAGAGCCTGATTCTGCGCTTTGTGCGCTGGGTGTACGCAACGGCACGGAGGGGCCAGCCGCAAGGGCAGGTCTTCCCCTGGTCTTTTGCTTCTGCGTGGAAAGATAGATGCCTGTCAATGCTGGTAGTCTCGTCGGCAGGACCACTATCCGAACGGATTGACTTACCTTGTGGACGCATGGTACCGAAGGATCGATTTTGCAACAGCTTGCTTTGTGAGGACGTCCCGATGGAGGTAGCAGGACTGGAGCGCCCTTGTCTCGGTTGAGTATATGACCTGCTAATCTGCCTCGATTCAGAACTGCAACCTCGTCAGACTGTATCCGAGAATCAGGCGCAAGGGTTCAGCATACGTGAGATGAACATGAGGGGATCAGCACGGACACTGACCTGCTGGGCGCCAGCTTGCAAACTCCAGAGTCGCCAACTGAGGTTCTCGAGCCGCTTGCCCTGTTCGAGAAAGGCGGAAGCGCGGGATACGGCTTGCCATATTTGAACAAGGCCTTGTTCAGAGGTGAGATTTGAGAATGGCGCAAAGGTCTTGTTCTGCGAGGAAGAGGCAGTGTCAGGATCGCTACTGTCGAAAGCTTTGTGTGCTTGGTAACTCACTCCCTTGACTTGCAGAATGGCTGGGGCAGCCATCTGTCCAAGTCGCCTTTGACGCTGGAATGTTGGAGCTTGGACCGATGCGAGGTAAGGAGCTGCAGCAGCGAGCAGAAACCTGGTGAAGTGGTCAACCTGCTGTATTGGTGGAGAACGGCGGGGATGTATGCTTGAGCAGGCTGCAAACCGTTTCCTTGTGTTCGTGGTTGAGAGGGAGAATGCCCGCAAGAACCGCCGAGCGTTTGATGAAGGGGCACAAGAAGAGAGCTCAGAGCCTGCAAATACGTATGAAAGGAGTTTGCGTGAGGATCATTGAGTGGGAAAAAAGGCGTCCAATCGGAAGTGGATGCTCACCGGGCAGTTTGGACCGACCGAGCAGCAGCAAGTCAAGCCGTTGCTTGAACAGGGAGCGCGTGAGGGGGCGATTCGGTGTCGTGCAATGCAGCGCGACAAGGCGAACCAGGTAAAGGCGTGTGTGTGCGTGTGTAGGCTATGTATGTATAGCTGATGGTCAGACGAGAAGAAGCTACAATCCCGGAACGCGGCCGACGTTGCAACAACAAGTTGAATGCTAAAAGAGAGACAGAGAGCGTGCAGGTGTGGTCACATGCAACAATGCTTTCCCTTGCGCTCTCCTTCTTCTTCCTGGTAGCTGGTCTGTGTGTCTGTCTGTTCTGCCTCAGCTCCGGCAACAAGAAGAAGGATCTGCCAGATCAAGATGGAAGTCCTGCTGCTGCTGCTGCGTTGCTTCATTGCTTGTCCCATCATTCGGATTTGCCCGATCTCATAACTTGCCAAGGCTCCCCTTTTAAAGCTCGAAAAATGCCCCCCCCACTTTATCTGATGGAACCCACGTGGCAGCAGTCACGTGCTGAGACGCGACGCGCCTCGGATCCTTTTTGACGTGTTTTGTCGCCCCTCCCACTTCCTGTGAGCAAACCACCATCTTCCAACAGCCCGCGTTGTCCCCGCAACTCATTGAACGCACAGACGATTGACTGACTTGGACTCGGACTCGGACTCGGCCTGGGAGAAGAGTCTACCCACAGGATCAACGGGACTCCCTCACGCGTGGACAGGGCACCCCCGCGTCTGACTCAAGTGAGCCCGCGGAGCTACGGTTGGCTGCGGAAACTGACTCAGCCGGGCTTCCAAGAGAGCCTTGCTCACCTCCTGCCGCACGGGTGATGGAATCGTCGGGCAACATTCCTTCCTCCTCTTCCTCCCTCTTTGCAACATATACAGGACCAAATGTAGCAGGCTCCAGTCAGCATACACCAGGCGCCTCGGCCGCCGCCAGCGCTGTCGGCAGCAGCGCATCGCGTTCTACCTTCCGAGCTTTTCTGCCTCCAGCCAGCACTGCAGCTCTGCCCACAACAGACCTCATACCGGGCCTCGAGGAGCTAGCTGGTCTTCAAAGCACACTTTCCAAGCTCAAGGAACGGGTCGGCCTCACTCGGAATGGGGTTCGCCAAACAAGGGAAAGCGCGCGGTTGAGGAGGGACGGCCTTCGAACGAAGGCAGAGCAGGAAGCGGCCAAATTGGAGAGCCTGGCCCTGGCCAGCGCTGAAGAAGGCGGAGCTGGTGCCGACACAGGATCGGAAGAAGGCCAAATACCGGAAGAAAAGGCCAAGGCAATGTCACTAGCCTCTGCTGGAACGAGCTCGAGTGCGGCGCCAGGATCCTCTTCGCCTGCCAGAAAACAATCTCTGTCGTCTGCCTCCGTCCCGCGACAAGCTGTCCCCATCACGGCCGGGTCACCATTATCAGCAAGCGAGATCGCTGCCCGAGCTTTCTACTCTCACAACAGAACCGACTCCAAAGACTCAACAGCATCACAGCCTCGAAGTATCGCGGACCTGCCAAATATTCCTCTCCGCCCCACGGCAGGATCTGAGTCGCCGTCATTACCTCAGCTCGGGGCAGCAATCACATCTCCAATACCAGATTCCAACTCTCAGCCATCAAGACCACATGCAACAGATGCTGCAGATCCTCTCCGCACCGTCGGCATCCCTTCTGCAGCCACATCTCCTCTCACATCTGCGCTCAGCACAGCATCCCCGCCTATCGGCACCGTTAACAGCATCACTTTCAACGCAGGCCCTCACCAAGGACCCATCTCACCTGTACTGAGCGTTGCCGACCTGGCTTCGAGCACTTCAGATCGAGGCAAGGACAAGAAGCGCAAACGTGAGTCCTCGAATACGCCCGGTCCTACAGTACCCTCGTCAGTCAGAGCACGTAGCAATACAGCGGAAGCAGAAGCAAGTTCAGCAGGCTCTGGCGAAGGGCTGGAATCGGAGCAGGCCAAGTCGTCTGGTGAAGATGCGCTCGTGGCGCAAGTCTCCGCAGCTTCTTCGACGGTTGCGTCCAACACCCCAGCAGCCTCAACACCAGCACTGGCAGCTACGCCTACCACTGCTGCTGCAGCCGCGGCAGCACCCCGACTCGCAGTCAAGCTCAAGCTGAATCCAGCAAGTCGGACCCACTTCCAAAACGCCGCTGCGGCTGCGGCGGCAGCACGAGCGGCAGGAGGCGCAAACTCACCCGCTCCGGGTCCGTCCACACCGACCTCTTCGAGTTTCACCACGGGAAGGAGAGATTCCACGGGGGCCGGCGCAAACACAGGCGCCAGCGGACCCGTCCTGGTTCCTTCATCGAGTATGAGACCAGGCCGGATCGGGCCTGATGGTCGCATGATTGATTTTCCACCTCATCCGGAGGAGCCGCCTACGCTCTCCTGGGCTCTGCCACCCCGGACGCCTTCGTCCGTGATCCCCAAGCGGCCCGCGTCACAACCACCCAAGCCATATGCGCGGGCTCCGGAACAGGTTCAGATCGATTGGACTCGATGGGATTGGAAGGCGGGCGTGTTGGGAATGAACCCTGTTATCGGATCTGCGCGGGCGGGCACGCCTGGTGTGGTCGGAGATGAGAGTGTGGGCACGCCAGGTCCGTCGCATGACTCGCTGGCCCGCCAGGCGATGCGCAAGGATAAAAAGGGTAAAGAGATTCAGCAGACGCCGATTGCGACTTTTTATGCCTACACGGACGCGTTCTTCAAGACGCTCACGGAGGACGACCTTGCGTGGCTGAGCACAGAGGTGAGTCATATCTACTAATCTTCTTGTCGTGCGGTAGAACTGACCATTTCGTTGACCCTGCCCCTGCAGTCTGACGATCCTCAACCATTTCAGATGCCTCCTCTCGGTCGGTACTATCGAGATGCGTGGGCTGAGGAAGACGCAGCCACGATGGCAGCAGCCGCGGCAGCAGGATATGATACGAGCTCATTTGATCTGAGCAGTGGATCATGGGGAGCCAACGCCCGCGGGCGGACCGGGTCCACACCGAGCGGATTCTTCGGAACCCCAGGTCCAGACGATTCCCACGGCGCCAACAAGCGCGGGGGCAGTAATGCAAATTCGAACCGGAGACGGACCCGGAGCTCGACGTTGGGCGGGTTGGTGGGTGGAGGGACGGGAGGAGTGTACAGCAATATGCAAGCGGTGCATTTTACGCCTGCGCAAATGCGGGATGCGCATTTATTCAGGGACGAGGAGGCGAAAGGTGGACCGTTGACCGAAAGGATTGTAAGCGCATTGATGCCGGTGGCAGAGGAGGAAGTGGAGGGCGGGATTGGTGGCGAGGCCGTGCCGTCCGCAAACGTTGTGGAAGTGCTGGATGGTGGCGAGGACCAACACGGCGAAAGTGCGGATCGCGATGGAGAGGGTGGTGTCGAGCAGGAGGGTGCCAATGCCGAGTCGGGCCAGGGTCCCTCAAACGACGGAGCCACACTCGCTGACTCAATGACGGCGGACGGTGCACCAGCACGAGCGTCAAGTCCGCTGAAGTATCGCCTTAAGCAGGAGCCAGGCACGGAAGGGGACGATGCCGATCCAGATACGGAGGGAGAAGGAAGCGGAGGCCTCCCAATGGATCGACGTGGAGACGGTAGAGGTCCAGACAAGGCGGCACAGGAGCAAGATTTGGCCTCGTTTGAGAGCAGGCTTGCGCTTGAGCTTCGCGCGATCTCGGTCTTAAGTCCGACAGAGGCCGGGAATGCAGCTGCGGCCGCGGCTTCTGCTGCCAAGATGTCGGTTAGTCGGACGCAAGACGATGCAGATGCAGACGCGATGGACTTGGACGCAGACGCGGACGGGGACGATGACGAACCTATCCAGAGCAGTGTAGGCGGACGATCTTCCAAGACGGGCGTTGGTTCTTCCTTACCATTCTTCGATCCGACATTGCGAACGGACGATGAGATCTCATCGGCCCTTCGCCAAGCCCAGCGCGCACTGCGAGAACAGATGACGATCAATTCTGCGCGGAAAAAGCGGCTCTTTGAGATTGCACACGACCGGATGGCATACCAAGACTTTGCCAATGCACTGCACAGTGTCGAAAAGGACGTGGAGCAGCATTGGTACAAGCGCCAACGCCAGCAAAAAGCCCGAAGGGAACGCGAGAAGGAGGCTGCCGCTGCTGGTCGACCTCGTCCTCGGGTCTCTGCAGTGACAGGGGGCGGGGGACCTGTGACGCATGCAGAGATAGCGGCTGCCGCTCTGGCAGGCGGTTACTCTTCTTCGTCTTCGACGGATTCGCCAACGATGTCGCATGCGGCCCTCCCCGGCGGTCCTCCGACGGGTCAATATGCGAGCTTGCCGGAACCCCTCGCCGCTGCTCTGGAGAGACGGCAAAAGCTCAAATACGCGTTTGACCCGCTCTTTCTGGATGTGTGTCCGCATTCGTGGAAGACGCCGGAGGAGAGCGTGTTTGAGGATTTGAAGGTGGGCAAGAATTCCATAGAAGGTGGTACTGGAGGACCGAAGACAGGTGCTGCAACTGCCAGTGCTGCTGCTGCGGATGCTTCGATGGGTGGTGTGGTGCCGATGACAGGAGTGGAACAGGACCAGGAGTCGGCTGTCTGAGGAGGAGGATAGGTTAGCAGTCAAAGGCCAAATGCGCAGATGTGGGCCAAATCATGAAGGAGTTTCTCGAGCTGTCCCCCTTGCATGTAACAACAACACATCATTCTTGAACATTTAACTACAGCATTCATCATCGATCGATCGCGTTCTTTCTAGGAGGCTGGGAAGGTGAACGTCTACGAGTACAAGGAAGAGGATAGCCTTGGGTGACTGGAGCGTGTGAGCTGGTGTTTGTAGCAGGAAATGCCAGCCTCTCTGGCACATCCCTGTTTGGCTGCTCAGGGAATGCTGATCTGAACTCGATCTCAAAGCTATGTACGCCGATGGCGGAGCGTGGCAGTGTCTGCCGCCAATTGGCGGAACAGGCGGAGCTCCAAGATCCAAATCCACAAGGTGGCCCCAATGCGTTCTATACGTATTGCATCTCGTAACTACGAGTACTTGCATTCCATTCTTCCCTTTGTTCTGCAAACAAGAGCACGAGTACTCGTACAATCAGACTCTCTCACAGACAGAAGAGCATCCTCATCCTCACTACTACCTGCAGAACCCTGGACCTCATTGTCGCAGCCATCCGTCGTGTTGTTCGAGAGTGCTGACGATAGTCAACCTGCTTGTTTTCCTTCGCTTTGCTTCCTCACCTCCAGCAACCAGTAACAGGAATGACGGATCCCAACATCTCCATCACCTCTGACGAAGGTCACGCAGGTGAGTACTTTGCATCAGTCCATCCTCGTTATTGAGAGCCTTCTCTCACCATTCTCATGTCCATCATCAGGCCACCCAAACAAGCGGCCCCGCATCGGCAACGTAGCAGGATCAGGAACTGCATCCCAGCGATTCTTCAACACACCAGAACTCGTCAGCAATGTCCTCCCACATCTCAGCAAAGATCGCATCGACCTTCTCGCGCTCAGTCTGGTCTCCAAGTCCCTCCGAGCTCAGGCTCTCAAAGTCTGGGTCAGGCAGCTCGATGTCTCTGTCGCGCATGCAAAACGTCTCCTGAACTTCTTCAAGCACAATTCAACCCTGCTCGAGCACGTCCGGTACTTCAGATTGCAGCATGATCATGAGTACTGGCACCCTTACGCCTTAACGCCAGTAAACAGACGCTGCGAATGTGACTGGTACGCTCTGAACGAGCTGATTCAAATGCTCGCCTGTAGATCGACATCGGCCGGCATATCAAAGTTACCGTTGATCGACCTCCGCATCTATGACTGCGATCTGTTGTGCCTACCTGCCGCCTTGAGCCAGCAAGTCGTGGCCTTGAGCATTCGGCACATGCAACTCATGAACTACAGTGTAGAGATCGACTCATCTGAACGTAGGAGCGACAGCGACAGCGACAGTTACAGCGACAGTTACAGCGACCGCGACAGCGACCGCGACAGCAACAGCAACAGCGACCGCGACAGCAACAGCGACAGCGACCGCGACAGCAACAGCAACAGCGACAGCAACAGCAACAGCGACAGCGACAGCAACAGCAACAGCAACAGCAGCAGCGACAGCGACAGCGACAGCGACAGCGACAGCAACAGCAACAGCAACAGCAACAGCAACAGCAAAAGCAAAAGCAAAAGCAACAGCAACCACGACCGTGACCACGACAGCGACCACGACAGCGACCATGACAGCGACCGCGACCGCACCAGCACGGAAGGCGCGACCGTCCAGACTCCACTGTCCAGACTGACCTTCGACAAGCTAGCGGACATCCTCCAGAAAGCACGACAAGGACCCGGACTCTGTAGCTTTGGCTTGGACCTAAACGGGTCTGAGCCGGATCCTTCAACGTTGCAGCAGATGTGGGATCAAGTAGTCCAGCATGCGCCGACTTTGCGTTATCTCACCTTGGAGCTTGGCTGGTTGGACTTCCCGACGGTCTTGTCAACAACCACTTTCGATCATATTGAAGAGTTTTTCTTGGGTAACACGCAATATGCCTCAGCTGTCGAACGATTTCTGGACGGCGCCGAAAATCTTCGAGCCTTGATCATTTTTGCGGGCACCGAAGGACCTATCAGCTCGCAGTGGCGATGGCGACAACTAAGCTTGCGGCAGACGTTTTCACATCTACGGCATGTCGCAATCGAAGGACTAAAGCTCGACTCAGACAGATTGAAAAGCTTTGCGACACGACATCCAAATGTGGTCGACCTGCTCGGAGGCGACCGGATTTCTACTGAGGATTCGGCAATGCGGTTCTCACGTGAGAGTTCATCGAGCTTGGAGTTCTACCCGAATCTTGCGCACATCAAAGTTGAAAGTCCTGCTCAGCTTGCAACTCATCTCGATGCGGGCCGCTCCTTCGCTGCCATCTCCCTTCCACCCGGCGCCGACATGGACCGCTGCCTCTTGCTGTTGCATTCGAAGCCAAGAGCAGCGGAGAGACTAACGTCTCTTGAGCTACGCGGGAATTGGAGAAGTACAGACACTTACTTCTCCCAGCTTCTGCCTCTCCTGAGTTCTCAACATTTCCCCAACTTGGCCGAACTCAACCTGTACAGACCCACAAGTCGGGATCGCGATTATGACAACGTCCCCTTTCTCGAGGTCGGCATCGGGCGACTGATGACGGCACTGACCTGCGCACGGTCTTTGAAGGTGCTTGAAATCATCGAACTTGTTGACGAGCTGGGGCAAGAGGATGTCCTGCGCGAACACGAGTTCCCGCCGGCTCTAGAGTATTTCATCCTACGACCATCGTGGCCGGACGGGCCTAAACACTTCCGGTTTGTGCCCAGCCACCCGGAGGCGCGTACCGACCCGACGGAATCGGGCGGCAAAAGAGGACGGCTCCAGCGCGTGCCCGCCATCTTCCGAGAACGGATAACGAGAGAGGGCGTGTGGCACCAGCCTCTCAGCAAGATCAGAACAGAGACTGTGCTTGACCACTTGGACGACCCTCCCAATCTGTCGCTTGGCTGAGTCCATGCGTCGGGCTGCTGGCATAACTGTCTCCCTTCCTGCTTCGTTTCCTGCCGCAACTGCTTGTTTCTGCTTTCGGCGAGCATGCACGTGCTCCGCGATGATATCTGAGGTACATGTGCTCTTGCTCGATGACTTGATAAGATGGAGTCGCGTTGCCTTGGGTGCCTCGGACGGTGGTGGCCCATGCGGTGATCTTCCCTTTGTTCTCAGCGTGTGAAATGCACGAGGGAGGAGCACAGCCCTTCTGCTTGGCTTGCATGCATACATGCATGCTCGCTCGCATGACACAGGCGCTTCCTTTCCTCCTGCCTACCGTTCCAGACAGCCAGAGAGATAGCGCGAATGTCCAAGTTCTTTGACAAGATTCAGTCCAAGCTGGATGACCATCTGGCTCGCCGTGATGGAGCCCAGCAGAAACCAGCCGGGAGCGACCCCAACGACGGGCTCGCTCCCAGTCGGCACGGCATTCCCAATTTTGTCATGAAGCATGTAGACAAGTACATCGATGGTCAGCAATGTGTCTCTTTCTTCCGCGTTCATCAATCATGAAGCTCACTGATGAAAGCTTTCTCTGACCTGTGATGCAGCCATGCGGCCCACCCTGATCCCGCTCTTGGCCCACGAAATCGATCGCTTCCAGACGAAGACGATCGATTCACTCGAGGATCAGTCAGTTTCCAATCACTCTGCAGGCTTCATGTGTAGGCAAACTGAATGAGTGCTGTCTTTGCGCCTTTCTCAGCATGACCGATGCCTTCAAGTCCATCTTTGAGGGCAAGTACACTTCTTACAAATCCAAGGTCACGACCTCTACAAAGACCCGGGATATCAACGACATCTACGCCTCGCATGAGGAGCCTGGGGTACCCAACGGTGAGTCACCTCTACAACATGCTCCCTGACTGACTTCTCGGAACTGATGTTCTCGCATAATTGAGCCCAGAATATGGAGAGCGCTCCACTCCATTTCTCGACATTCCGGAGCTGACGGAAGACCTCGATCTCGACTTTGACTTTGATCCGCTCGAGCATGCCTCCCCTGAGGCCAGAAGAGCCCTCGCTGCCGACGATGCCGCACGCAAGCGTGAAGAGGAACAGGCTCGTCGTCAAGGTGACATCTTCTCCATCGCCCTCCAGAAGATCTCCCAATTTGCGGAATCCACACAGGGTAAGTTTACCCCGCGATCACCACCCAGCCCGTGTCACCGGATTGAGACAGGCTAAGCAAATCTGATCGAATGGCTGTGAGTTCAGGTCAAATGGGGCTCGGCGCCGAAGTGGCAGACATGGATGGGTTGCCACCGCGCGATGCTGCTTCTGCCGCCCCATCGGGTGTTCCTTCATCTGCCGAAGTCCGAGACAAAGGCTTCGATCTGTCCGATGAGCTCAAGAGCAAGTTCAAAGACTTCAAGTCCAATTTCCGTAATGTCGCAGGCGAGATCGCCAAAGCCCGGAGTCATCCTGAGGAAAAGGCGCGAGCGGTGGCACCCGACTTGAAAATGCAGGTGGGGGGAAGGATGCTCTGACCTGGCTCCTCCATACCTGCTGGCGGCTGACGATGCCTTTCTGCGCGCATTCATTGTCTAGATCGCTGAACTCCTCCGACAAAGCCATTTGCCCTTGGCAGAGAACATGATCACAATCGCTTTGACCCAGCTCAAACTCTGGCTTCGAGGTCACATCTCAACTCGAGAGCTCATTGGAGACGGTGCCAGCTCCGACTTTCACGAAGCCTTGCACAACTTGAGCAGCATGTTCAAGAATAAGGCCAAGATCAGGTCTCCGTCTCCTTCGCCCGGATCTCGTTCCATCCCTGCGCCGGGTGCCGCTGATGGAGACGAGGAAGAGGCAGAAGAGCTTGATGTTGTCGTCCGAGAGCGGGCACAGTCGGAGGAAGCCAAAGTACACGGTGTAGCCGGTGTTCTCTCGCGCAAGCTCAGCAACGGTCTGACAAGGTGAATCCGCCCCATCCAGAAAGCAGGCAGACATCAGACTGACCGATACTTGTGTGCAGAGTGAGGACCGAGACCAGAAACGACTTCCAGAGAATCCTCAGCACCATTGAAAGAACGCTCTTCGACATGCTTCCAGGTGAGATCGGCTCCACTGTACCGCGACCCAGACTTTATGCTGGACAAAGCTCAAATGACGATTCCGATTTCACGCAGCTGCACTCCGCGGCCCTCTGAGCAAGGTATTTGGAGGTAACCCCTTCGACGATGACAATAACGGCCAACTATCGCGCGATGCGTCTGCAGGCTCAAACTTTCTGAAAGAGCTCTTTGACGTCCGCGAAGCGCTGCGCAAGCTGATCGAGAAGATCCAGCTTGCGCTCCGTCGGCGAGTGCTTGAAGTCATCGGAGGTGGTCACCGGCTTTTGGAACGGCTGTGCTGGGGCCACGTGCAGACGACCGTCGTGTCCTCGGTGCGAAAGTATGTTCCCAAGGTACAGATCGATATCGAGGATGAAGAGGCAAAGGCGAATGCGGCCAAAGTTCAGGCTCAAGGAGGCACTGGTGACGTCCCTGTGCCTGTGCACGATGGCAGGCCTCCGCCCACCGCAGCGGGCAATGTGATCAGCAACTCTGGTGAAGCGGCTTCGTACTGGGCGGGCGAGCATCACACCACTACTTATCAAGCCACAGCCATTCCTCCATCTCAGCCTTGACGTCGTCTCGGTCATCTGCAGAGTTTGATATGACTGGCAAAGCACGAAATGGTGGTGGTATGATTGTGATTGCATGCGGGTTATGTTTTTGGTCAATGGCAAAGATTATATTTTTCACGTCTTTCTACCAATTGCGTGCCTCGTCTTTTCCCCGCTGGCTTTAAGACTTGTCAGAGAGCAATCTCCTCGTCTGCGTCTTGCATCTCAAAGCCGTCGCCACCGACATCTGCGCCGCCGTGGCCTGTCTCGCTCCCGGTCTTCTCCTCCTCGTCTGCATCGAAGAGGAGCTCGAGTGCTGGGATGTACCTTTCCATCTTCCACAGGTCTGGGACCTTCATCGAGGCAAGGTCGAAAGAGGTGCAGATGACCATGCCATCCTTCTTCGCATTTTCCGGTGCCTTGGGCGGCGCAAGGCTGTCGCTGACCGAGTTTGAGAATTGCAACCCGTTCCGATCCGCAGCACTCATCGCGTTCAAGATGGCATCATCATCATCAGCCTCGGCGCCCACCAGCTCCTCCTCTTGCTCGTGCATTCGTCCGTTGGGTCCCATGCCTCCATAACCCTCCCAGCGCCGCGTCAGCCGCGGTAGTTTGGGATATCGCTGGGAAAAGTGTGTCAAGAGTGTGCATGCCGCTCCTGCCCGACGCCCGACATCGATTGCTTGCGCAAATGTGCTGTGACCCTTGAGATCGGCCATCTTTTCGCGGCCGTCCTGGATGGTGGCCTCGTGGATCATGACCGTCACTCCGCGTGAAGCCTTGACCAGGTCCTCGCATGGCCGTGTGTCGCCAGAGTAGGCAAAGGAGAACCCGGCCCGAGTGCCTTCACTGCCGTTCTGAGCCGATGGTGGTGAAGCCTTCTGTCTAACAACAATCCCGTAGCAGTTTTGCTTGGCCTTCGTGTGTCTAACCTCGACAGCATCGCAAGCGTCCAGTTGCAATGAATCCAGCAAGGCCGAGTGCAACATTTCAGTTAGAACCCGCACCTGACTCCGGGGCACATCGCTATCAGAGCTTTGACCATCATCCGAGGACTCAAGTTCAGCTTCAGCTGGCGTAGGAGGTGGTTGACCTTCGCCAATTCGTGGCTGCGTTGACGTAAGATTTGCCGACCGGAGATAGTTGGCCCTCAGAAAGTAGACAAGGTTAGACCGACTGACAATATCGGCCACACGTTTCCGAGACTGGTCGTCGGAAGTTAGTTGATAGCGGCCTTTGAGCAAGAGACTCAGGGAGGCATCTCCGAGCCCCAGAGACTCGCATTGATCGTGCTCTCCCAGATGATGCTGCATATACCAGTTTGTCACGACGAAGAGCGGTCTCCGGATACGATGTGAGAGCTGAAACAAGGGCACAGTTTGAAAGCAGAGTCAGATGTGCAAAAAGGTCATAAGACGCAGCTGCATTCTAGCTGTTTGTCAGCAGCTCAGAGGCTCACCTTCCGTCTCTCAATCAGCACTCTGGCTACTCCCATGTGGTGATCGGCGTGGCTGTGGCTGATGAACAGCAGCTTGAGCCCGCACAAGATCCTTTCGACCCCTTCCTTGCCAAATTTGCGGTAAAGCTGGCCGTACGTCCCCTCGCCTGCATCAAGGAGGATACAGGGCGGAGGTTCGGAAGGCGCCGCGTTCGGGAGAGGTGGTAGCTGCACCAGTGTAGCTGACACATTGCGATATTTTGACGGCGACGCTGATCCTGTCCCCAAGGGCGTAATCACCACTCCTTGACCTTCCGCCCAGAGCCGACGTCGACCCTCAGACCATTGGCTTTGCTTCTGAGCGTCGACCTCCTTGTCTTCCTCCGCAATTTCAGACTTGATGGTGGCGGCCAAGGATTGGAACTGCTCCCATGCAGCCTGTTTGGCCAGCTGCTTTTGACGACGTGCCTCATCTAGCTCGGCCTGAGTTTTGTGTCGAGCAGCTTGTGCGTCTAGAATCATCTGCGGAAGCTTCTGATCAGTGGATTGACTTGCTGACGGCGTGTCGTGAATCTGCTCCCCGGGGTCCGCCTGCGATGTCATGGCCGCCGCAGCTTTCTTGTATTGTCTTTTCTCCTTCTTTTTTCCTTGTCCTTGCTGACCATTCTGTTCGTCGCCGTTCTGCTGTGCTTGCTGCATAGACTCGTCTTCGACAACATCAAAGCTTGCCATCTGTCTTGCCTTTGCCTTGTCAGCTTCCGTCTGCTGTTCAAGGCGAGGTCCGGCGTAGAAGTCCCACACCGGCGCACCGTGGGGGTAGCGCCCGGGCAGCGCGGATGGATCCTTTGGTCGCAGGCTCGCTTCCTGGTCTGCGAATCCAACCACGGTACGATCCAGCCAAGCTTTTGGCCAGCCTTTTACTGCACCGGCTGCATTTCCAGGCGGTGATCCCAGAGAATCGGGATGCTGCTCCCCTTTGAGCTGATAATCCGGTACCTGAAAGATGGATGGGTCGAGCTGCGAGCACCGCAGGTGGATCAAGTTGGAAGAAGGAAAGGCGAGCGTATCGGCGCAGAACTTTTGGTTGGCGAGGATGTGGGTGATCTGAAGATCTTCAAGGCCGGGTAGCGATTCCTCAGGATGAAACTTGTTGATCAAGTCCACATAATCCGGATGGGTCAAGACCTCGCGGGGTCCAGTGTGGACAATGACAGTCGGGGCGACATTGTCTGATTCAGCTTGAGTAGTAGCCATGAAGGGTCTCAGCTTTTCAATGCTCTCTTTGGAGACGAGGGAGCTGATGTATGCCGGCGACGGGACCTGGAGCATGATGACAACCTGAGCAGGAAAAGTACATTTCAATCATTGGAAGGTCAGCCAAATTGCCCACGATGTTCTTTGTCCAGCTGCGGTAGCCCCATACTCACGGGACCTGGCCGCGTTTTGCCCGTGACGGCAGTTGAAAGCACTTTGACCGTCTCTAATGGCACGCTCTCGATGTCTGTATGATCGCCCTTCTTCTTCTTTTTCCCAATCCGAGACAGCCAAATCTTCCGCCTTATCTCGTCCCACTCCTCCCACCCGACTGGTCTTTGGATCTCAACATCGCGCCCGTCGGCCAGATGAGAAAAGTGAACGCCCGGGACAACTCCGAATTTTGTGGAAGCAATCTGTGGGTCGAACTTGCCGCGCTGTGCTTTGCCCTGAAGGACATATGAAAGTAGCAGAGGCGGGAAAGGCTGGGGTGTGAAAGTAGTGGCTGAAGATGAAGGAGAGTCCGTTGGAAGGGGCACCATGGAAGGCGGAAGAGGTGGAGGGCTCAAGGCCTTGGCCAGCGCCGCGATCGAAATTATGTCATATCGTTCCCTGCTCTGTGGCCGCGTCGTATCAAAGAACATTTGTTGTAGAATGGCCGAATCCCATTCGTCCGCATGAGCGCTTCCTGGTGTGAGCCAGGTCCGGGGTCGGAAGGTGCGGTGAGTAAATGGCGCAGTTTGGAAGAGGGATGTGTTATCATTGCTAGAGGACGGAGAATGGAAAGACTTGTGTCGTTTGACTATTGGGCCCGCTTGTGCTTCTGCTGGCGGCCCGGTTTCCTCATCTGAGCTGACGTGATCCCGGTCGACATCCTTTTTCTGTAATCCTGAGCGGAATTCGGACATGATTCTATCGTAGCCTGGTTTCGACGTCCAGTCGCTGTTGGAAGGAAAGGCCGGGAAGACGTAGCCTTCTGGGTGCAAGGGAAGCGCATATACGTCCACATACTCGTCCGTAAAGAAGGGTTTGTGGATCGCAGCTTGTCCCGTCACTGAGGCAGCGCCATGCTCGTCGTGGTTTGAAGGTTCCTTCTGGGAAGCTGGGGTCAGTCGCTGTCTTGGATCGAGTTCGTGAATGTGAAGTTCGGAATCATGCCTGCGCACATGACCACGCATGGTGGCTACGAGATGCTTGAGGCCGATGGGACCGTGTACATTGATGTCTCGATGGCCGGCCTCTGCCAAGGTGATGAGCCAGCCGCCTAGTCCAGCACTGGCAATGGAAGCATTGCTGGAGAGGAAGAGGGAGCGTATGTTGCCATAGGGAATGCGGCGCTGGCCAAAGGACCGGATAGTGCCCTCGGGACAGTTGAAGACGTAGCGTGCCTTCTCAAAGTGGAAGAGAAGGACGGGGAAGCATTGGGAGGGGCTGTCTGAGGAAGGAGTGGAGACGATGCGGAGGTTCGAGAGCATCGAACCGGTAAATGTCTTGAGAATGCGTTGCGCCAGCTTTGCTTCTTTTCCCGCTCTGTCTCCTCCTGCGTGCGGTTTGCTCCCTGCTTCCTTCTGGTCTTGTGCGTTGTGAGGCCCCGTCAGAGTGGGTGTGTGTGTGAATATGGACGATACTGTAGCTGTTGCTGATGAGTACTGACTGCTGACTGCTGACCCATTGCTGCCTCAAAATTTCTTCTAGCCCGGCTCCTCTTGACCAGATCGGGCATCATCACCATCATCACGAACAAAGGGAAGCACATTGGGACCAAGAACATGATGGAATGTATGCAAGTTGCGATTGGAAAGTACAGGATGAAGAGAAGTTTGTCGAATCATGAACACCGGGACCAAAGATTGCAGAGGAAAGAGGCAGGGGGATGCATAGCTGCGAAATAGGAAATGGGAAGCGAGTGGGGCAGAATCACAGATCTTGGCTGGAAGCGGCCTTCTTCTTTCCGCTCTTCGCTGGCAGCAGCTCGCTCTGAAGAAGATAACAGTGAGTCAGCCAAGCTGGTCGCACACGAGATGCAGTGGCCACACAGGAGAGAGTACACACCTGGATGAAGGGAAGGACACCACCTTGCGAGATGGTCACGCTGCCGAGCAGCTTGTTGAGCTCCTCATCGTTTCGGATGGCGAGTTGGAGATGACGAGGAATGATACGAGACTTCTTGTTGTCACGAGCAGCGTTGCCTGCAAGCTCGAGGATCTCAGCGGCCAGGTACTCGAGCACGGCAGCGAGGTAGACTGTGCATTCAAAGAAGGCGAGAGCACAAAGCGGTTCAGCAAGCCAAGTTGAGGGACAGAGGAACTGAAGACGACTACTCACCAGGAGCACCGGCACCGACTCGTTGGGCGTAGTTGCCGTTCTTGAGAATTCTGTGGATACGACCGACAGGGAACTGGAGACCTGCCTTGGCCGATCGAGTAGTGGACTTGGTGGTGGATTCACCAGCCTTGCCTCCGGTCTTGCCTGACATGTTTGGAATGGAAGTGGGTTGAGGTGGGGTTGGGTTTGGAGGTTGAGGTGGTAGTCGAGTGTGACTTGAAGGTGTTGCAGTTGCGTTGTGGTGAGAGGAGGGAGGTAGTTGGATGGGTCGGTCAGAATGGTTGAGTCGTCTTATATAGCTTGTGGAATTTCGAACCCCTCGAACTTCCAACACACAACCCAAAGTGCCCAGTCACCCTTTTGGCCAACTTCATCGTTCTCGAAAATTAACCAAAACACAGAACCACCCACCATCAACACACAACGCACCCAGTGTCCCCTCTGCTTCGATTTCAATAAAGGACTACACCCTACCTGCCAAGTTTCAGCTCCCTAAGTGATGTTGGGTGTGTGCTGTGTGTGATGATGCAAGAAGGATGACGCGGTCACGTGTTCTCACTGAAAGGGTGCGTCACCATTTTAGAAGTTGGAGAAGTCGAGGTACAAATACCGGCCCCAATTCCAAGGAGCCGACATCAACACCTCCCTCTCTCACCAACACCTCGACACATTACTTTCACTCGCACTCATCTGCTCTCAGCACCACCCACCACCACCACCTTCAACCCTCACACACATACACCATGCCTGCCAAGCCCGCTTCCAAAGCTCCCGCCTCCACCGGTGGTAAGGCCCCTGCCTCTGCCGGCAAGGCTCCCGTCGAGGCCGCCAAGAAGGCTCCCTCCAAGGCTCCCGCCAAGTCTGGCGACAAGAAGAAGGCGAAGAAGGTCCGCAAGGAGACATAGTAAGTCTTTACACCAATCCCCATCTCCTTACAGCTACTTGAATCACCGCGCTGACCTTGCCTTACCTCCATCTTTTCGCGCACAGCTCTACATACATCTACCGTGTCCTCAAGCAAGTACACCCCGACACTGGTATCTCCAACAAGGCCATGGCCATCCTCAACTCGTTCGTACAAGACATCTTTGAGCGCATCGCCGGTGAAGCCTCCAAGCTCGCCTCGTACAACAAGAAGTCGACCATTTCAGCACGCGAGATCCAAACAGCAGTCCGACTCATCCTGCCCGGAGAGCTCTCTAAGCACGCCATCTCGGAAGGCACCAAGTCGGTCACCAAGTACTCATCGAGCAAGTGATTTTCCCCCGACTTCTCCTCCCCCCTTTTTCCATTCTCTCAGCGCGCGCATCTACACTTTTCTGCCCCTCTGCATGTACTATGATTGGTCTCATTCGCAATTTGCACCTGTTCTACTAGCATACACCCACCTTGTCCCTGTGTCAGTGCTTGCCTGGTCTGCAATATTGTATGCTGTCGGTGTGAGCTCTGATCGTTGCCTTCTTCAGATCTCTTGCGCTACTGAGCTCGATGCACGCTGTCTTGCAGCGACGCTTGTCGGTTTTGCTGCTAACCATGCAACCTGCTGCTCCCTTTCTCATCGCCCCGATCCCCACTGTCAACGTCACGATGACACTTGCGAATGAACCATGGAGAGTTGAAGATTGGCATGGCTGGAAGAGGAGAGAGTTTACATGATGCGCAGACAGGCGAGAGAGTAAGGAACTCTGGGTGAGGTGATGGTCAGTAGAGAAGGAAGGTGGTGGAATCGCAAGTCGTCGGAAGGAGTCATCATCAGGTACGCTCTCGACTCAAGGCCGGGTGGGGGCGCCGCGTGCTTGTTGCTTGGACACCTTAGGGACGTTGGCACGGCCACCACCGACGGCGGACTGTGGAGCAAACAGAAAGAGAGGGATTGCTCATCGTCAGTATATGTACCAACGGAAGATGAATGTAGTCGCATCAATCCTTTGTGCCCGAATCATTCCGCATGTCGCACACCTCTGCCACAGCTCAGGGTCGCAGCAGTTGCGCAGATCCACATCTCCGAGCCCCCTGCCAGGTTCCGGTGGGTCACACGCACCACCGTCGTTCCCTCAGCATCTCCACACTAGCGCTTCCTTCCTTTCCGCGGTCGTGGCACAAGACCACGATATTCCAATTGATGGGGAAGCGAATGGAAACTCACCTTCGCCTTCTCGGACTTCCTCTTCTCAGCAGCTGCCTTCTTGTCAGTCTTGCTCTTTTGGATGGCCTGCTGGCGGGCAGCAGCACGGACCTCCGGCTTCTGATTCCGGCGGGCGCTGATCTGGTCCAGCGAGGCACCGACGACGGCACGCTGGTGCTTGACGGTGCGGCGGGAGCGCTTCTTGGCAACCTCCTCAGTGATACCCTTCTTGTGCATTCGGCGGTAGAAGACGGTCCATGCAATCTTGCGGGGGTTCTTGCGCTGCAGGAACAGGGACTCGTTCTTGGAGGAGATGAATCGGAAGGTCTGTGGTACACGTAAGCGAAGAGAAGATGTGGGAGCGAGTCAGTACCAGCTTCCCAACATGGGCATCCGCTCGCGCATGTAGAGCAAGCATCATAGCCTGCGACAGGTCAAGCCCTCATCCCGCATCCCGACATCACCGCCGCTCAGATCCGTAAGCCATTCCAGCCTGATGATCAAGATCCAGCCACGAACTCCAGCATGACACATGCGGCCGTGCCTGTTCCTTCCATGGAGCCGAGTAGTCCGCTCGCAATTCGCTGCACGGTCGCCCGCGCACGTCGCAGTGCTGACTGGATGATATCGGCTGACGTCTTGAACCGTACCACCGTTGCCACGACGCTGAAACGTGGCTCTCGGCGACTCCCATCCGCAGGAGCGTTGATGAATCGGCGAGGAGAGTTGTGCCTGGATTCTGGATACGACATCGCTGATTGACGTTCCTCGCATCTACCGCGTGCGAACGTGAGACCAAACGCGGTCCCGCTCTTCCCAAGCTCCCAGCCTTGGAAGATGCCCACCCTTATCTTTCCTCCGATCCTGCCCTATTGACCTGTCGCAGTTGCAGATGCTGCCTTATGCCCCTGTCAGGGAGACGTGACCCGACTTACCTTGGAGTCACCGCGGACATAGAGCTTTCCCCTGCCGGGGTAGATCTTGCGGAGAGAGAAGGAGCAGATCTCGACCTTCATCTTGATGCGATGTCGTCCGAGACGTGTGTGTGGTGTTGGTCGTGGGGTGGAGAGGCGGTCGTTCTCTTGAGGAAACTGAACCGCTATTGGTGCTTTTGCTGCTGTGGAAGCTGACCTCGAGTGTCAGCAGCGGAATGGTGGGAAGAAAACTTTGAGATTTTCGCAGCCGTGAAATCACGTGACGCAACCACACAAACCATCGACTTTCCTCAGTAGATTCACCACATACATCGCACAACACAACTCAGGACGCCCAAAGCGACACCAATGGCAAATGTTTACTGCCCTTCGTGCAGAGCGTAGGTTCTTTTCTCCTTGTTCATAACCAGTCTGGGCCCAGGACCATGCTCCCCCTTGTCCTCCTTGTCTGTCAAGTGATGAGAATTTGAGGGGTCTTGGAGCCTCCACATGCTGACCACTCGTGCGAGAGGGCTACGCTCACGTGAGGTGTGCGGGGAATTACAGCAACGCTTGGACCATGCCCGACGAGAGCAACACTCCCTTCAACCGCATCATCAGCAAGGACTTCACCACATTTATCAACTCGGTGAGCTTCCTACATGCAGAGACTCGACAGTCAAGGCCGAAAGGCTGGTAGGCAGCGTAACTGATCACCTTTTTGGTGTATCTGCAGCACCCCAAGACTCACCATGACGACCTATTTCGACACTGTCTCACGCAGCTACGCCGATGTCAAGACCTCGCCTGGCATCGACACGTCAGAGTTCCTCCAAGCCAGCGAGGGTCTGGTCAAGCTCTTTGACCTGCTAGGCAACCCTGCGTTCTCGGTGGTCCAGAATGATCTGAACGGAAACATCAAGAAGGTACGAGAGCGCCTGCTAGCTACCCCTGAGGTCTCCTCCACCCTCCAAGATCTGGTCCACCACGAGGGCAAGCCAGGCGACAAGAAGCGGCCGGCTACCCAGGGTTTGCTATGGCTGTTGCGCGGACTCGACTTTACTGCACAGGCGCTGAGAAGATCAACATCTAATGCGAACGAAGAGCTCGCCAAGAGCTTCGGTGAAGCCTACACTGCCACCCTGAGCCAGTATCACAGCTTCGTCATCAAGCCCGTATTCCACGTGAGTAGGCTCCTAGACCTATGAGGTGCTGGGCTTCCTGCTAAGACGATTGCTCTTGATTCCTCAAATCGTAGCTTGCCATGAAGGCGTGCCCTTACCGAGCCGAATTCTACCTCAAGCTTGGATCACCAGTCGAAAAGGTGGAGGCCGAGCTGGAAAAGTGGCTCACTGCTCTGGAAAACATCGTCAGGATCATGCAAAAGTTCTACGCGTGCGTTGCTTCTCCTTCTCGCGCTTTCTGAAAGACTGCACATCTCTGACATTCTCTGGGCATCTCATGTAGGGACGGCAACTACGCAAAGGGACTCTGATCGATAGGGGCAACGGACTTTAGGGGGATTGGAATTTAGCAAGACAGTCCATATGCAAACGATCGAATCTGGTCATGTGGAAGAATACATTCATGATGTTCTTGCAATTTTGGACGCGGGACTACCGATCTCTGCTGACCCTAACCCGCTCTCGCCTGCCTGGTCGCCCGCTTCACCTGGATCTTCATTGCTGAAAGTGCCTGCTCCGCCGCCGCCTACTTCGACCAGGTCCGCTTGACCTCGGTCTCTCTTGCGATTTGCTTGGTTTCCATGCATTCCTTGACTGTGTGGTCGTTCGTTCAGAATGAGTCAGACTATTGTGTTGAGCGAAAAAGTGAACGTCGCTGTTATTGAACTCACGCATTCGTCCAGTTTGGTTGATGACCACGCTCATAGGCACCCGAATTTGCATTATGTTGCTGATAGCCGTTAAACGAGCCTGACATTGGCCTTTGTCCCATCATGCCGCCGCCGCCGCCGGCGGCGGCCATGTTCATGCCCAAGCCCATCGCCATCCCTCCCAGGCCCATCATCGGATTGTTCCACTGCTGTTGTTGTGGTCCGCTACCAGCGCCGCCTGCTGCTCCCATCAGCTGGGCCTGGATCATGTTCACGTTCATCTGAAGCTGCATTCGGACTTGAGGCGGTAGATTTGGGTTTTGCAGCATCATCATCATTTGCGGTAACAGCATGGCCGGATTGCCGAACCCGTTTGCACCATTTGCATTGTTGTTGCTGCTGCTGCTGCTGCTGTGGGGCTTGATATCTGCTGTCACTGGTTTCGCTGGGAGACCGTGCTTTCCTGGGATTGGTGTCGATGGTTTGCCCCCTGTGGGAGTGCCATGTCTTGCGCTATTGCTGGATCCTTCTCGCTTCATCGCTTCTGGTGACCGTAATCGCGTTCTGGACGTGTCTGCCTCTGCGCCTGCCTCGGCCGCGTTCGGGCCTGGATCCCCTTCTGGGCCTTCTTCCTCTTTCGACGCTTCTTCTGCGGGCCCATCTCCTGCGTCCGCCTGCGCAGCCTCACCCTTCTCATGTCTCGTCATCGCCTCTTCCACGTACGCCCTCACCTTCTTGATCGTCTCCTCGTCCCGCTTCAAATCGGCCAAGTCTGGAATACGCTTCTCACATTCTGCGCACTGGAATTCGTGCTCGAGCAAGTGCGTCTGAATGCACTCCTCACAGTAAAGTGTTCCACAGCACGGGGTTTTGACGGCGTTTCGTAGCAATTTGGCGCAGAGCGGACATGCGAAGGACGAGTCCGAGGGCACTTGGGCATACACATCGTTCTCGGACAGAGGTTTTGCCAGCGCCTGGTTCTTTTGCCAAGCCGCGCTGGGGAGAAGATGGTGGGATCAGTGACGGGATCGTTCACAATCCATCTCAGCAGCACGGACTTCGGACTCACGTATCTGTTTGAGCGATGACGTAGCTTCCGTCGGGAGTGATCATCACGCCGCCGCCTAGCGCGGTTCCATCCGCAGGCTGCTCAACAGTCTTCAGCATGGACTTGGGGATGCCCGTGGTTCGTTTGAGTCTCGGGCGGTTGTCAAAGTCGTGATCATCATTTGTCGGACAGTCTTGAATCCAATGCCCCTTCTGACCGCAGCGGTAGCAAATGTAACCTGGTCCTGGTGGTTTGTGCCCTCCCCCGCTGGCTCCGTGACCTCCGAACGAGCCTGATGATTTCCGGTCTGAGAAGGACCCACCACCTCTCCCTCCTCCACGACCGCGACCTCTGCGAGGCAGGCCGCCGTAGGCGACGTATGTGGCTCTGGAATGAGAGAAAGGATGCGTTTAGGGCTTTGCGTATGCCTGGTATCTACTTCTCCTTGGCAGGCAGCCCTCACTCACGTGCTCATTCCTTGCTGGACTGTGTCCCATTCAGCATTTGATGCGGCGAACATGGCTGCAATGCTAGAGGCTTCGTCGCCTGTTGGCGCGTCCACATTGCCAGCGTCGGTGTTGGCAGGCTGTCATCATGGAATTGTTGCGCAACTTCAGTCATGCACGCAGGGGTCTATGTTGAAGGACGTCAATTGAGCTCACCGCAGCAGGCGCTGGATCTGCCTTTCCGTCGAACCTCCGACTCATGGCACCCATCCTGCCGCCATGCGCTCCAGCCGACGAGCCCGCAGGACCACCAGGTCCGCCCGCAACCCCGCCCGCATTCGCATTGTGACTGAACCTTGAGCCGGGACCATTGTCGTGACCACCTACGCCAGCAGCACCTGCCAAGCCTGCAAAATGAGCTGCAACGTATCTCTGAGCGGTACCTTCGTTGGGCCTGGACGGAGGGGCACGCTGCGCTGTCACTTGGGAGGAACGGGGCACGATTGCCTGGTCATCGGTGTATTCTATTGAGCGACGCAGAATCAGGCAGAGCATCGTGTTACGGGATGTCAGTATGTGCAAATGCGATAGTACAGCTTGTCATTGGATTGTGCAAGAGCTCTGAAGATGTACAGCATCCGCACGATAGGTCCCCTCCATCCCACACCAGCTGACTCGTAGTTCTACAGGAAGCAAATCGAGCATTTGCGAAAGGGTGGTGGGGCAGCTTGGCTCACCTTGTCCCGTATCAGCGTTGAAGAGCTTGAGATCAAAGTCCTGACCGCGACCCATCTTGTTCTGCAAGATGATCTCCCGCTTCAGGTCCCAGACGGAGATGCCAGTGCCATCGAAAGTGATCCGACTGAAGTCCTTCTGGGACCGGAACTTGTAGTAGACGGAGGCGCTCGCCATCGTGCCTGCTCACTCTGGACTCTCGGGCTGGAATCCTGCGCAACGGTCTTCCCCAGAGATAAAGGCTGTTGCTCTCTCTGTGATAGCAGTCGGACGTCTGGCCTGCAGAGGTCGAGCAAGTATGCAATAATCGATCGTGTTGATGGTGGGTCAGTATCAATGATGGAGGTTAGCCAAGTGAGGAATCTTGATCGAGGATGGTTTACTCGGCCGAGAAA
The DNA here is from genome assembly GCA_001006505.1 of Tilletia horrida. Lineage (NCBI taxonomy): Eukaryota > Fungi > Basidiomycota > Exobasidiomycetes > Tilletiales > Tilletiaceae > Tilletia > Tilletia horrida. The sequence continues at coordinate 45,041 of LAXH01000032.1, forward strand.
TCATTTTGCTCTCTGAAGAAAGCAAACAAAACTTTGCTGCAACCTTATTGAGGAGGACCCTCACTCACCTCGACGAGGCAGGGAGCAGCACGAAGACCAGCTTCCCACTCGGCTGATCCAAAGCCGTCTTCCAGGTCGATGTCATCAGCAGTAGCGGCCGCAGCGGCGGCGGCAGCGGCTGCCGCTGCAGCAGCCCTGTCTGGATCCAGCTCGTCGACTCCGCGCAAGGTCATCACAAAGCATCAGTGGGAGCATCGTCTTCACCACGTCAACATCAACAAAGAGTGAGTCACTCTCGGATCGAAGCAGCCTTCTCGCCTTCCTTACTTTCCGTGAGGCCAACTTCATCATCGATGGAAGCTGTCACGATGAACTTTGTTTATCAATGTGGGAATCTCTCTGAACATCACATGAGAACGACAAACTCTTTATACATTGACTTAACTGAACCACTTCCATCGCGGCCTCACCCCCTCCTCAATTCCTCCCTACTTCCTCGATCAATGGCTTGTCATTTGTCTCCTTTACTGACGGCGTCCTTCTTTATCTCTGTTCTCATCGCTTTTGTGGAGTAGTGACCTCAATCGACTGGTGATGGACTACCTCGTAATCGAAGGCTACAAAGACGCAGCCGAACGCTTCGCTGCCGAGTCCGGGCTCTCACCTCAGGTCGACCTCGAGTCGATCGAGAACAGAATGCTGATCCGGAATGCGATCCAGCGCGGCGACATAGAAAACGCAATTGGCAAGGTCAACGAGCTTGATCCAGAGGTGAGTGATCAAAAGACTGCTTTCCTCTTCGCCACTCGACCCTCTGCGTTCCCTGCCGCCTGCGCTTCGTGGCTCCAAGTGGCCAGTGCGTCTGCCTGGCTCACACGGACACAATTGCGCCTGACGTCGCTCACGACTTGAAAGGATGATCCTTGTTCATGCACCACTCTGAAACGGGAGTTTGCCGTCTGACGGCGGCTCTCCTTGCGGACAACACGACTTTACCTAAGAATCAAACCATATCTGATCAAATGCAGCGCCAAGGATGGCTTTCTCCCAAATCGTGACCCGCCCCAACGTATTCTCGTGATCATAAATGCTGACGAATTGGTCTCGTTTTCTCCCTAGATCCTGGACAACAATCACATGCTCTTCTTCCACCTGCAGCAACAAAGGTTGATCGAGTTGATCCGGGTCGGACGCGTCGACGATGCACTACTCTTTGCCGCAGAGGAGCTTGCTCCACGCGCCGAGGAGCACCTCGAACTCCTTCCCGAGCTGGAACGGACCATGGCGTTACTCGCCTTCGACCTGCCTGGCCCTGCTCTGAGTCTCAGTCTGGACGGGGAAGGCAGATGGGACGACGCCGGTGCAGCTGCGGCCTCGATGGCAGCAGGACGAGCCGACTCGACCTTCCCCAAGGCATCCGGATCGTCTTCTGTGCCTTTGCTACCACCGCCCCACATTGCATCGCTCCTCTCCGCCTCTCAGAGACTACGGACGGCCGGCGAGCTGAATGCTGCGATTCTTGCGTCACAGGCGCAGGGTCGAGTACCCAAGTTGCCTCAAATGCTGTTGATGATGAAGTACGGCGAAGACTTGCTCTCGGTTTCGGGACCAGGTCGATGCGAGTTTCCGACTCTGGACATCCGAGGCGGTCTGAAGGGCGGTCGGAGCGGACCATGGGCCGGGGCAGCCGCTGCTGCAGCGGCGGCGGCGGCGGCGGCGAAAGCCGATACACCTCAACTCAGCGGAACTGAGGACGAAGACGACGACGATGATGATGATGACGATGAGGACGAGGACATGGCGATCTAGCCTGGCTGCCATTTCCTCCTTACGTGCCCTCTGTGGCTTCAACCTTGTATTTGTTTCCTCTGTGTTCTTCCCTTCATCTGTACCAACAACCAGCTGTCCGCGCAAATTGATCATCATTGTCCTCTCCCTCATTTCAAGTCATATTGTTGTTGTGCAGGCAGGCTCGTGTGAGGTCTGTGCACCACATTCTTCTCAACGATCATCCACCTGCCTGAACATTCATTCCTCAGTCGACCAAACACGCCATTGCACGCACAGAGGAAGAACGAAGATGTCAGCGGAACCGACAGGCGCAGACACTGGTGCTGAAGAGCGAGCTCGGCGCGGTCGCGGGCGAGGAGGTCGAGGCGGTGGACGAGGACGAGGCCGAGGAGGCAGACCCAGTGGAGGCGGCGCAGGCGGAGGCCCACTTACTCCTCAAGACGCAGCAGCCGAAGCCGACACCTCGCTCTCCAAGACGCTCTCCTACCTGCTCCGCCACGGCGCCCAAGCCGAATCGCTGCCCATCTCTCCCCTCGGCTGGGTCGAGTTGGGAGCTGTGCTCGCTCGGCCCAAGGTCCAGAAGCTCAAGTTTCCCACGGCTGGAACGAGCAGCACCGCCGCCGCCGCCACGAAGACGGAACAGAGTACGACGGCAGCGGCGGTGGATGGTCAAGAGAAGGACAAGCAGGCTGAGGCGGGACGAGGCATCGAGGTCGAAGACGTGCGAAGAGTAGTCCGGCAGAGCGAGAAGAAGCGCTTCCAGCTCGGTTGGGGTGTAGCAAAGCAAGGCGAGGGAGAAGCTAGCGCTGGCAAGGTCAAAGCATTCGAAGTTGCCGAGCTTGAGATTGAGGACGACGAGAGTGGCGCCGAGACGACCCCAGCTGGACAGGAGCTTGTCCGTGCCGACGGCAAGAGGCTCTTCATTCGAGCTGTGCAAGGGCACTCCATCAAAGAGGTGAGCTTGGTCCAGTTGGTACCTACTGATGCTTGCCTTTGGCCAAACTTCGTCCATCATCTCACACGTATCTACCTCTCTCCGCAGGTCACGTCTGAGTCTTTACGGCGCATCACTCTCGAAAATCTACACCTGCTGCACCCTTCCGTGTCGCTCTCTGCTTCCACCCAGACAGAAGGCCCGGCGACGGACCCTCCCGCCCCGGCCAACTTTGACCCTTCAACGCTGACCGTTGTCCATGGCACCACCCTTCCAGCATGGGACAAGATTCTCGCCTCGGGCGGCCTGAACCGAATGGGCCGGAACCACATCCACCTCGCTCGAGGCTTACCAACTGAATTCTTCGATTTCAAAGAGAGCCAACAACAACAACAAGCAGCGGAAGAGGAACAGGGGAGCAAGGCTGACGAGGATCAAGCTTCCTCACCAACACAAACGAGTGCGCCGCCTACCAAGATTATCTCTGGTCTGCGCTCCTCGTCCAATGCACTGCTTTGGATCGACGTCCCTCGCGCGCTCCAGGACGGAGTGCTGTTCTACTTGAGCGAGAATGGCGTCGTCTTGACCCCAGGTGCTGCCCTTTCATCTTCTGCCGAGCCCAGCTCGCAGGATGCCGAGTCGAAGGGCGCAGAGGCATCGCAACAAGACTCGAGACAGAGCCGGCGCGGGGGGAGGGGAGGACGTGGGGGCGGCGCTGGTGGACGACGGGCCGTCGCGGCTGAACCGGCACACGATGGCTGGCTTGCGCTCAAGTACATTGAGCGAGTCGAGGGTCGTCTGGGCAACAAGGCAGACGCAGCAACAGCTTTGCCCGAATCTGCCAAGCCGACCCGAGTCGGTCGACCCGGCTGGACGACTGTCTGGGAGCGTCAAGATTGAAGGAACGGCTCCAGGAGAGCTCCGCGTTTCTCGCGTCACCAATCAAGTCGTCCGCTCCCATCACGAACGGCAGTTCTTTCTCGTTTCATGTTCAACTTCATAAGGTCAACAGAGAATTCAACACCACACAAAATCTGGTAGTCATGATCACAGATTCGAGGGTACCAAAGTGTCATTGGGGGTCGGATGGACATTGAGAAGGGGAACCCCCAACGAAGGAGAATAAAAGACTTGGAGCAGATGGTACACAAGGGAGCACAAAAAATTTGGAATTGGAGAGGACTGGCTGCCGAAGCAAAGCCCTGTGTGGTAACGAATGGGTCAGTGTTTGGAGTCTGAAGTTTGGTTTGATGTACAAATGTGGAGTGTTGAGAGTTTGGAGGTTAGTGTCAAAATGCGGTGGGGGGAGGGTGCCTGCCGGCCGTATGGCAGGCGATGTAAGCGTGTGATATCCCAAGATGAGGAAGGAGCAAGTGAAAAAGGGCTGGGGTATCATGACCTGTCTGGGTCAGAGTCCATTGCTGAGCCCAGAGCCAGGACCGTAATGTCGGGCATTTCAGTCGACGAAAGGTTGTGGACCGAACTGGGCCTGGAAGAAGGCTGGTGCAGAGGCAGATTGACTGCCGAATCTTCCGGACCAAGAGCGTCGTCAGTTCCCATATCGCTGGCCAGAGACGCGGTGTCCGAGTCCTCGCCAGCGGTGGTACCGATACTGCTCCGATGCCCACTGCTGGTCCCGCCTCTTGACTTGGGCGGTCTCCCCAGCCGAAACGTCGGCGCAGTCGATGAATCGTCAAAGATTCGCCTGGAATTACTCCCGACATGCGCATGAAAGTCTGCATCTGCTACATTGGCAAGGTGCGAATGAAGGCGCTGCTGTTGCTGATTCACAAAGACGCTCTCGTTCGAGCTGCTGTTCGAGCCTGACCGCGCCGGTGGGGAGTCATTGACAGCTGTAAGCGTGTGACTCTGAATCAGGGGCGAGGGTCGCAGGGGGGCATACGTCACAGTGGCAGCGGATGCACCAGCTGTGCCGGCGGTCGCACCTGCGCTCGCCAAGGCTGCATCGGGCGGGATAGGGCCAGCTGAGCCCGAGGAGGACCCCGGAGGATTGACGAGTAGCGAAGGCGATGCAGCCAATCCCAGTCCTGGAGACCCTCCTGAAACAGCCAGGCCCTGCTGATTTCGATCTTGGGGGAATCTGGACGCGAGGCTGGATGTCATTGGGGGCGGCAGCAGCAAACCCGCGGTGGTGGCCGACGTGAGGTCCTGTGCAGACAGCGATCTCGAGAACGCAGTCCCAAATGCAGAGGCATGACCTAGAGACGAAGTCGATGTCCGTCTTTGAGGGATGGAGAAAGTTGAGGGTGGTGAAAGAGAGGATAATGACGACGAGGAGGAGGAAGCGGATGAATATGCAGGGGATAGTGTGGTGAATGCTCTTGCAGGTGATGTTGATGGTGGTGAAGAGACACGCGAGGCGAAAGCAGGCACACCAAAGACGGGAGGCGAATGGAAGCGGTGATAAGTATGATAATGCGGGGGCGAGGTAGCGGTAGACGAGCCTGACGCGGCAGCAGCCACTTGGAAGGCAGAGGCGGGGTGACCGAGAGTGACTCGACGGCCAAAAGGAAATGTGGTAGAGGTGGAGAGGGCGTCTGGAGACTTGTCGTCTGCGAAGCGACGCTGCCAAGGTGTTGAGAGCGTGGGTGTTGCAGAGCCACTGCCGCTGTTGCTGCTGCCAGCCGCGTGTCCACCACTGCTGTCACTGCTGGTGCTCGTTGAGATGGAAGGCGAGCGAGCGCAGGACGATGCATTGTTTGTAGCACTCGCAGACGCCCGAGCATGCGGACCAGTAGTTGGAAATGGAGATTGCGCAGAGAGGGGCGAGCGTGATATGGATGGGGCGGGAGGAGGCGCTGGGCGGCTCGACTCTTGTGGCAGGTCCATATTCATGTCCACGTCATCCTCTGTGATCGCATGCTCGTGCTCGTCTTCCTGTGCAGCTGTATGCGCTATCGTTGACTGTCCATCTTTCGGGATTCCAGCATTAGGTGGGTGTATGCTGTATGCTGCCTTGTGCTGCGGTTGTGGCTGAGTAAATGCGATGTTCGAGAAGGGGATGGCGAGCCTTGCTCGTGTGGCCGGTGACGAATTGGGAGACGTAGTGGTGGTCGAGGCAGAGAGTGGGGCTGAGGGTGGAGACGATGCATTCATGAACGGGCTTGTTGGCGCTGTCCAGGTTCTGTGCAATGAATGCGGCCGTTTCGCGAGGGGCGGCAGGATGAAGTCGATATTCGTGTTGGCCGGAGAGGATGAGAGCGAGGATGAGGTCGACGAGATGGATGAGGAAGACGAGGTAGAGGGGCTGAGGACATCTCTGAGGAGTGACGATTGCTGTTGCTGATGCTGTTGAGAGGATGCAGATAATGGTGTGGTTGGATTTGACCGAGCATAGTAGAATGCAATCGCATTCTCTTCTGACCTCCTCCGTTTGCGGGGAGTGGCAGGCTGGAGATGGTCAACGGAAGGGGATGGGGCAGTCATTGGCTGTTCATGACGATGATGAGAAGCATGAGCGGAGGCAGTGTCGTTCATGCTTTCCTCCAGTCTGGGTGGTCGAGATGCTGCTGCTGCTGCTGCTGCTACCGGCGCTACCTCGATACTTGTCCCAGTCTGTGTCCGACACCTTCAACCTGCAGCAATCCTACACTCGGACACACAGCAGCTCCCGTCGCGTCTATCGAGAAGGTAGGCGTGTTGGAGCCTTGATTGACACGGATCGTCTTGCTTTGCCTGTCCAGACAGCGGAGTTTGGTTTTTTGTGTTGCTGCTGCTAGTTGTTCCAAGGTTTCACCTGGCTGAGCGCTGTCGAAAAGGAAGAATGAGGTTGGTCGGTGACTGTTGTGAGTGAATGCTGCAGCGAGCGAGATGGTGGTGGATGCTCACCTCTCACAGGCTCTTCCCTCTCTTGTGATTCAGGAGTTGAATGTATGCTGTGTGTTCGAGGAGGAGAGCAGAAGGAGATGCTTGCTTGATGAGACAGGGTGCCCTCTTGTGAGAGTGAAGTGTCTGTGCACTCGCGCTCTCTCTCTCTCACTCAAACTGGGGGCCACTTCCAAAAATTTCCCTGCGCTCTTTTTTTCGGGTCAGCAAATATTAATAATAAGTCAATAAAAGGAAACAACAGCAGAACAAAGGGAAGCCGCGGTTTCCCACACCTTGTGCATTATTGATGCATCTGTGCTCATCCATGAGTCCATGACTGCCATTGAACAGGGAAGGCAGCATGAAGAAACAACAGCAACGCATAGCCACCCTTCAGCTCAACCCGGTTCGAGTAGGAGATGTCCAGGCTAACATTCAATCCATCAGAGATTTTCTCTTTAGCAGTGCCGGTACTCTCCGCTCCCTGGATTTACTCGTCTTGCCAGAAATGATCACAACAGGCTACCGCTTCTCCCGGTCAGCTGACATTCACTCCCTCTGCGAAGACACGAGGGACGCTTCGCTCGCACCTTCTCTGACCTTTGCATCAGAAGTCGCTCAACACTTCCACTCGTATGTTATCATTGGGTTTGCCGAAAAGGCTACCGTCCCGGTCACCTTCACATCGAACAACGGCAACATCTCCATCAGTCCACCATTCGACGCACGTTCTCCGCTCGACTTATCATCTACGTCCTCATCTACCTCCCACGAGAATGCATTCTACAACTCAGCAGCCCTCTTCGATCGATCCGGAGCCTTGATACACACCTTTAGAAAACATTTCTTGTATGAGGACGACAAGGTCTGGGCACAAGAAGGTCCTGGCTTTCAATACGTCGATCTGCCAGACCTAGGTCGGGTCAGTGCTTGAAGCGATTGGCTATTCTGCGTGATAATCTCATGATGTGTTTTTCATCAATTGCCGTATCAACAGCTTTGCGTGGCAATCTGCATGGATCTGAATCGTGAGTGACCAGCGATCCTCAACTTTGTCCAACACCCGACTGAAGGACGACTGACTCTGTCAACATCGACTCATCTGGCAGCGTACGAATTTATAGCACCGTTTCAAGCATACGAGCTAGCGAATTTCTGCCGCTCTCACACCGTCGACATACTAGCGATGCCCATGGCCTGGCTGCTATCCAAAGAGCAAGCCGAGAATGGAGAGGACGAAGAAGGGGACGAGTCCTCAACTGCCCCACCTGGTGAACAAGACGACTCCTCACCAGATATTAACACCATCAGCTACTGGGCGATCAGATGTCAGCCATTCCGAAGCTTGCCTCGCCGAACCATCTTGATCGCTGCGAATCGCACAGGGTCGGAAGGAGGTACGTGGGATCATCCAAGAAGAAATCACAAATCTTGTGCATTCGCCCCCCCCCTTCCACTCCCCCCCTTTTTTTACCTTTTTTTGCTCGCGTGCTGACTTCTCTTTGCCTGCATCACAGACGCTACCTTTGCTGGTTCCTCGTGTATCATGCAATTAGGACGTGCTCCCCCGAATCCAGCTGAACTACCCGACTCTCAGCAAGGCAAAGACCTAGACTCTGATGCGTTTCCTCCGCCAACGGTACTCTCAAGCTTGGGAGTACGACAACGAGGTGTCCAAGTTGTCACAGTCTGAAGAATCCAAGCCCCATTCTCAACCACGAGTAGCAGTGAACGCGCGCACTTTCATCTCCTCAGATTTTCCGCCCGCGGCAATCTCCAGTCAAGTCACATTCGATCAATGTTTTGAGAACATTGGGAGCTATTTTGCTAAAATCCTATGTTTAGGAACCGACCAAGTTGCGTACAAGTAAGGGGAGAGATTGAGGGTAGTGAAAGCAGAACGGGCAAAGGAAGGAGGTGGAAAAACACAAGATTTTGTCTGGACGAGCGACGAGAAAACGCAAATGGAAAAAGAGGACAGACAGACTGGGCCAAAAAGTGACAGTGAACCACGTAGCGTGTGTGTGAGTTTGTTTTTACGTCAAAAGGTGTGTGTTGCGGGAGGTAAGGTAAAAGGGGAAGAAGGGTTGGGCTGGATCAGGTCTGTGGGATGAAAAAAGAATGTCCAGACAAAAGGAGGAGTTTGCCTCTCCCTTTTCGCTCCTCGTGATTTTGTTGTGGATGGTGGTGGTGGTGGTGATGGGTGGGTGGGGGGAAGGGGAAGTCAGTTTTCTTCCGTCGACCAGGCGGGCCCGTCGTCGTCTTGTGTATGTTTGTCTTCAAAGCGCCCTGGGACTGGTGTTCGTTCGTGTTGTGCTTCTACAGCGTCAAAAACAAAAGTAAATAATGTCCGGGAAAAGAGTGAGGTTGGGGGGGAGAAGTGAGTTCGCTCGAATCCGAGATTCTACTTCCTCTTGACGGTGAAGGCGTGGGACAGGTACGACTCGTACGACACCTCCCTGCTGGCATCAGTGAAGATCTTCTGCGCACGGAGCAAGATGCGGTAGGTGCCGTTCTTGATCGACTGGCTGACGCCGTTCACATCCGTGTAGTTGCCAGTCATGTTGAACTGGTTGTACAGGTTGGTGGAGAGCGAGGTGCCGTAGATGTCGTTGCGGGGAACATAGTTGCCAAACTCGAGGTTGCCGACAATCTTGACTGCGTCAAACGAGCCACCTGTGGCAGGAGCCGCGCGGGCCTCGTGCATCTGGTGAGCGAGGTCCATGTGCAGACGCTTGACACCAGCGTGCTTCATGTGGGCAGAGTGGCCCTCGGCAACACTGCGGCGGCGGCCGGACGCAGAGCTGTGGATCGGGATGGTGGGCACAAAGGTGGTGTTGCCATCCACCAGGTCAATCGAGTAGAATGCAGTGCCGGTCAGCAGGCGCCAGAGCAGGGTGGGTGCGTTGGCAGAGTTCTTCAGCGAGTATACCCGCTTGTCGTCAGTGATCACCGTCTCGCCGTCGGCTCGGGTCAGCGCGGGCACAGCAATACCAATGGCAGTGTCAGAGGTGTCCAGAGTGTCCTGGGCCTTGAGACTGACGGCAACACCGTAGTAAGGCAGAGTCAAGGTGCCGTACTTGGCGTTCGACTTGATCTTGATGTATCCAGAGTAGAAGGGCAGCACACTGGTGTCCAGACCGGGGGGAGTGACGGTGACAGTGACCGACTTGGTTTGGCCGGGCAGGATCGAGAATGACTTGGTGGAGAACTTGACGGAGGCAACGTTGGTGGTGGGCTTGATGGGGCCAGGAGCGTAGATGGCTGGGTCTCCACCGTCAACGGAAGCAACGCTACCAGCGGGCAGGTGAGACAGTGTGTAGGTCTGCTCCATAGTACCGACGTTGGACACAGTGATGGTCTGGGTGCCGTCAAAGTGAGCAGAGTCGTTCAGGTCAAGACGACCGGGCGAGACGCGGGAAACACTGTTGACAGCGCGGTACACGTCGACAATGCCACCGCCCTGGCGGGCAACAGTCTCGAGGGTGGTCACGTTGATGCTGAAACCGAGGGGATTGGCAGTGTTTGACAGAATGTCACGGAGGCTCTGAGCAGTCTCGGCGTTGGAGCCCTTGATGGAGCGGAACATGGCAGTGCTACCGGAGATGAAGGGAGTGGCCATCGAAGTACCCGAGATGATGGCGTACTTTCCGAGAGCCAAGGGCCAGGTGGAGAGAATGTTGCCACCGGGCGCACTGGCATCACTGGTGTGGCCGGCCTCCCACGTGTTCGAGTAGGTGGAGAAAGAGCTCATGTAGCCACCGTTCTGGGTGTCGGGAATACCAGCGACGCTCTGGTTGGCAAAGTTGATGGTCAAGTTGTTTCCAGCAGCGAGTTGCTTGACGATGTACTGGCCGTCGGATCGGGTCAGGATGGCGGCCTGGAGGTCGGGTTGGTTGGGCGCGGGCAGGTAGGTGATCGAAGAGGCAGAGTTGTAAATGAACACGTAGCGAGCACCCTTGTTGTAAGCATTGGTGAACTTGTCAACGAAGAAGCAGGTACCTCGGGCAATCACGACGACGTAGTCAGTGAGGTCGGGGGTGCTGTCAGGCAGGGGAGAGCAGGCATCGTCGACTACGTTGGGGTCCGTGCTGGTCGCGTAGAGTTTGTAAGTGCGGTTTGTGCCGTTGAAGGTGAAGGGAACACCAGAGAGGAAGACGAGGTCACCGTTGCCGTCGCTGGGAGCGCCGGCAGAAGGGCTGATCTTTGCCGTGTAACCGGTGAGCAGCTTGTTGTCGACGGATCCAGCACCAGTGACACCAAGACCTGTAGCGGGGGCGGACGCGTAGAATGCACCAGAGCTTCCGTCGTTACCGTTGGCAATGACGACTGGGGTACCGAGGGAGACGATTCGAGAGGCAACAGCGGCAGCAGTGTCTTCGGGCCATCCACTGGCACCACCCAGAGAGAGCGAGAGGACATCGACACCGTCGAAGAAGCCCTTTTGAAGACCGGCAATGATAACGTCGTTGGAAGAGCTAGTCTCCTCACCACATCCGAAGATTCTGTACATGTGAACGTTGGCTTGAGGAACCACACCTGTGAATCCGACGTCGCGGTCGTCAGCGATGACAGTGCCGGTGACGTGGGTACCGTGACCGGATCCAGCGCAGTCGGCAAATGGGTCTGGGTCGGGGATGGGGTTGACGACGGTGATGCCGTTGTATTTGTCACCGACAAGATCGTAACCTCCCGAGACGGGGCAGCCAGGGCCGAAGCAAGGAGTTCCGGAAGGCTTGCCACCGTTCAAGGCCGGGTGAGTGTAGTCAACACCGGTGTCGAGGATGCCGACGGTCTGACCCTTGCCAAAGTAGCCCTGGGCGTGGAGCTTGTTGACATTGGTCATGACGTGGGGCTCAAAGGTGTCGTTCCTGAGGTAGGCAGTGGAGCTGGTGCGAGAGCTAGAGGAGAGACTGGCACCACCGTTGACTGCACTCTGGACAAACTCGGGGCTGGCAATGGTGGGTTGGTAAGCAGCGGGCTTGTAGAGACGGAGACGGGTGACCTCCTTGACACCAGGGTAGGAGCGGAGCTCATCAGCGTCCTTGTCGTTGTCGAGGATGAGGGAAACACCGGTGAAGATGCGGGCGTCAGTGAAGGTGTAGCGGGTCTGGTACTTGACGGGAACCTTGCGCTTGGTCAGGAAGGAGTGGAGGCCATCGTGGTGGGTGGTGTCATCGCGCTTGAAGCTGGAGGTAGCAGCATCGCTGACGAACTCGACGAGGTAACCGCGAGGTACGACGGCGGGCTGGTTCTTGGGCCCGGGCGTCTTGGCATAGACCTTGGGTCCAGCTGCGGCGGGCTTTGCCTGACGGGCGGAGACGGCCCCGGTCAGGATGAGGGCCAGAAAGGCAAGGTTAAGCTTCATTGTGAGAGATTACTCGTCTGTGCTAAGGAAGGCGAAGAACGAAAGAGAGGGTTGGGGAGACCCGAGAGGAAAGGGGAGGGAAAGGAGAGGTCAGAGGGCAGCAAAAAGAGTGAGCTGCGGAGGGAAAGGGAGTGAGCCGGGCTGCGGAGACGAGCAGCAGAGGAGCGGTCAGCAGCAGCGAGGTGAGAGAGAACGTGTGTGTGTTGTGACTACACCAACAGGAAACCGAAGGGGGAGAGATGGTCGGGGAAGTGGGCGCCGACTTGGAGGGTGGTGGTGGTGGTGGGGATGAAGATCGAGCTTCTGCCCTCAACCAAAGGCACAGACTTTACATACGAGAACGAGAACGAAGAGGGCCGGGTTCCAATGGGCTAGCTGCACACAACACAAGTCGGCTAGGGTGCCTGGTAAATGGCGTCAAGTCAATACCAACACAAGGGAAGTGTGAGGAAGCAGGCTAAGGCATTGGCACCAAAGACTCCCGATAAGAAACGGAGCTGTATGTATCAGAGAGAGAGGCAGCACACAGGCACAGGCAGGCAGGCCCAGGCGCTGGCCGACGGCATTCGATGCCAGAGGACCATCTCATGCGCTCCAGAGATCTGCGCAAGAGGAGCTAGAATCGATTGTAAGGCTCGTCTGACAAGTGACAAGATCCCCCTCTGGCGCGCAAAGTGGCAGCCATTCATAACAATGAATCTTCTTAAGCCTGCTGCAGTCTGCACTAGCATTTGTTGATTACGATTGCTTCCCGCACTGGCATGATAAGCACCTCGCATCAACATTGTCGCCTTTCTCTCTGTCTCTCTCGCTCTCGCTGCACTCAAAGGGGAATCTGAAGTCGGGACCGTCTTCGCAGTTGGGAATCTCAGCGCTCTCAGCGGTATGGGCGGACCTTGTCCAAAACTATCCACTGTCCATCTGTAAAGCGGCTGTTTTGTATTATTTTGTCCAACTGTCACACTCTCTCACTCACAAGAAGACAGGAGCCCCCAACCGAAACGCCATGGAACTCACAAGCTGAGGAAAAACAATGAATGTCTGTGATCCGCAAATATGTACATACAACCAACCGGCTGCTGCTGCTGCCGCCGCATCTCTCCTTTCAATTTTGTTGCCCCCCTGCAGCAGCACGGCTCGAACAGCATTTGGAACCCAGCTGCAGATGTGTGTGTCCCCCCTTCCGCCTCCCGGCGGGTCACTCTGTGAACTCTGCGGCCCACTCCTTCGACATGACCTTCCTTTCTTTTCGCTGATCACGCGCTCATCCATGATAGGAAAGATGCTGCTGCTGCTGCTGCTGCTGCTGCTGACTGTGTGGCCCTATTGTTTGCCATGCCCGCACTTCGTCCGGACATCTCTCTGCCTGATCGTCTTGTTCCGCTGGCATCTCGACAAAGGAAGCAACCAGGTTGTGTCATCAAGTCAGCATCACTCTGCCAGCGGGTGCTGCTGGTGCTGCTGTCAGAGCTTTCAAACCATTGCACCTTCGCAAATCCCGGGATGCCGCCAAGCTGCGCTCATTTGGCCAGAGCAGTACATGGTGATCACCCAAGACCTTCCCAAGATTCCATCAAAAAGAGCGAGGTCGTGTGAGGGAAGGGGACAGTGGTGGAGCGGGACTCTTCCTTCTCCCCGGGATTGTCATTACAAAATTTTAGCTCCTTGACGATCCGGCAATGTCAGGTCCTGCAGGCAGCAGGATCTTCAAGCTGATCGGCAAAGGCAAAGCAAAGGAATGTAATAATGAAACGAGAAGATAAAGATGATTCGGAAAGCCGGGGAAGGCGCCTCCTTGTCCTTCTTCGCCACTCCAGCCAGTCAGTCAGACCCGTCTTCGGATCCGTCACTTGTCGCCATTATTATGGCTTTCATGACTGCCCCTCTCCGCCATCATCTCTCGACAGCGGAGTTGTGAGGAACAAAGGGAATAGAACAGGACTTTCTCGTACGAGCCATTCATATCCTGCCACGTGGCTCCAAGTCACGTGCTGCTCAACTGCAACATGTGGCCTCACAGGTCATCCACATGCAACACGAGAGACTTTTTGGGCTTTCATGTGGGTGTGATGTTGTACATGTTCGAGTCAGAGATGGACAGAGGGGCGTGGACAGGGGAAAGTTGCTGGCGATGCTGGCACAAAGTCTGATGCATGAAACTTGAGAACAGGGGGGCCAGGACTGCAGGCTACCTTGATCGGCGAGGACCCGCTCGAAACGAATGCGTTGCCTGCCCGTCTTCGAGGAATGGCATCGCAGCGGAATGCATGTCTTGAGTGGTGTTCTGGAAGTGTATAGCCACGGCGTGAATGAGACTTGGGGGTGCGGAAGGGATTGAGAAGTCGTCCTGTTCGTATCTCTATTGCCACCCAAACTGGGAAAAGAAGCACACGGCCAAGATATGTGCCGTGAATTGCAATTCACTTGGCGTACTGTTGTGTCCATTGCCTCGAGACCTCGATAGCGCTGCCAGGTCAGAAACAGAGCCCAGGTTCATGTTCAGATCCTTGGGCTGGTAGAGCTAAGCTGAAGACAAAAACTCACGCCTTCTCATCCGTCTTGTAGTGCTCGGCTACATCGTTTGCGAGTGGATCGTCTGGATTGGGAGCAGACAGCAGCGCTTGGATCGAGAGAAGTACCGTTCTGATCTGCAATGCTGGCGACCAGCGGTCTAGCGCAACATGACAAGGGAGCATGGAAAAGACAGCTCAGATCTTTGCAATCTTTGACAAGTCGCACTGCGTCTCAACTCACCTTTGAGGATGTCCAGACAGATACGGCCAAGCTTGTCTGTGCAATTGGGAGAAGACGTCAAGCGCGGAAGATGGTCAGTATCCGAACCGTCCGGGCAGAGACATCTCGGGTCCCCAAACAGCGCTCGGTCAGCAGGAGGCCTGCTCTGAGGATACCCAACACTCACCAATGTTCGGGTGGTAGATCTTGGTCAGGAACCGGACCTTTGGAGGTGCCAATGGGTACTCCTCGGGCAGAAAGAGTTCGAGCTTGAAGTTGCCTCCCTCAAAGGGAGATCCGGAAGGACCGCTGATGACGACATCAAAGTACCGAAGGTTGTCTTCGTGCGCAGTGGCAGAGCATCCGGGCACGGGGTCTGCTAGCAGCCGTTCGGTCTCCTGTATGTAAGAGAAGGCGCATGGAGAGCAGCGAAGGTGGGACGTAAGAACACAGCAGGGCATGTTGAGCGCATTCATTGTCACCGAACAGACTGACCTTTATGATTCGCTTGGGCAGAGACATTGTCGTTCGGGCTTTTGGTTGGGGCTGCTCTTTGAAAGGGCAAAGGTCAGCGGAGGGTAAGCAGCCTGAGCTTCAGTGACGAGTGGTAGGGTGTGGGCGAGTCACAGTTGCTCGGTGTGTTCGCCGAGCTCGTCGTGGTTGATGAGGAGGACAGCGGCTGTTCTCATCTCGCCCGGGCCTCCACCTTTCCGCGCGCAAGGGGAAAGCGAAGCGGACGATCTTCCTGTCAAGCTCCACCACGAAGCAACCTCACTCAAGAACAACACGGGGGCGAACGGCTCATCACGCGCATCTCATCCTGTTCCCGTCTTCCCAATCGAGTCTAAGGCGCGCGCCAGATGCCAACCGAATTCGAGGACGTCCTCACCAACCAGCCAGTGGTCATTGACAATGTAAGTTCTCATGCACTGCTCATCACCCGAACAAATGCAATGCATAGGATCCGCGGAGTGCTCATCGCTGTCCCCACTTTCATTCCTGTTTCCCCCTGTCAGGGCTCGGGCACGATCAAGGCAGGCTTTGCAGGTGCCGACACTCCAAAATGCTTCTTTCCTTCCTTGTGAGTACACATCGTGCGCAAGCTCCTGACACTCGTCTGCTCACTGACCGACGCGTTTCGCAACCTCTGCTTCCGACCTCTCCCAAACATGGAAAATACTCGCGCACATGCCTTATGTATCTGCAGCGTGGGCAGAATAAAGCATCACAAGGTCATGGCCGGAGCCGTAGAAGGTGACATCTTCATTGGGAGGAAAGCACAGGACCTTCGCGGCTTGCTCAAGGTCAAGTACCCAATGGAACACGGCATCGTCACCGACTGGGCGGATATGGAGCGGATCTGGACACACATCTACAATGAGGAACTGAATACACTGAGCGAAGAGGTAAGTCCCGACCGAAGTGAATGCGCGCTGCCCCCAAGCTGCAATGCCATGCGCGTCGAAAGCATGGAAAGCTGATGGTGTCTCCTGGGCATCACAGCATCCCGTTCTTCTGACGGAAGCCCCCCTGAATCCGAGATCGAATCGGGAAATGGCAGCGCAGATCTTCTTCGAAACATTCAATGTTCCAGCCTTCTTCACCAGCGTACAAGCCGTGTTAAGTTTGTGAGTATCGGCCCCCTGCCCTGTCGCGTCAAATGCTGTTTCTGTCGCTCAAGCTTTCGCTGGCCACACCAGATACGCATCGGGACGGACGACGGGTATCGTGCTGGACTCGGGCGATGGTGTCTCACATGCGGTACCAGTGTTCGAGGGCTTCGCAATGCCGCATGCAATCCGAAGAGTCGACATCGCAGGCAGAGACGTGACCGAGAACCTACAATTACACCTCCGACGCGCAGGATATCACCTGCACACCAGTGCAGAAAAGGAGGTGGTCCGAGTGATGAAGGAGAAATGCTGCTATCTGGCGCTGGACGTCGATAAGGAGGAGAAGGAGGCAGCGAGGAGCTCGGAAAACTTCAAGTTACCAGATGGAAATACTGTCAAGGTGAGTCGAGGCCGGTGTCCTATTCCTTTCCTTCGTTCCGTCCTGAATTTGACACAATTGAGTGCTTCGCACAGATCGGTCCTGAGCGATTCCGCGCTCCTGAGATCCTGTTCAACCCTCTACTGATCGGCTCAGAATACCAAGGCGTTCATCAAGTCGTCATTGAGTCCATCAGCAAGGCCGACTTGGATCTGCGGAAGACGCTATACGGCAGTGTGGTATTGAGCGGCGGAACGACGTTGACCAAAGGTGAGCTCAGATACATCATCTGCGAACAACTCGGAGTATGCCTGACAAGTTGCATCTTCGTCTTTTCAGGGTTTGGTGACCGTTTACTCACTTCCATGAGAAAGGAGAACGAAGACATCAAGATCAAAGTGTATGCGCCTCCGGAGCGAAAGTACTCGACCTGGATCGGTGGCAGTATTCTCGCTGGACTTTCCACCTTCAAGAAGGTAAGTTCCGCCTCATCTCAATGCGACGCAGGAACAACGCTGAGAAATCTCTCTTTCTGCATCTCAGATGTGGGTCTCTGCCGAGGAGTACAGAGAAAATGGAGATTCTATCATCCACAGAAGGACGTTCTGAGAATGAGCCCTCAGCTTCAAGCACGCGGATCAATGAGATCCTCCCACTCACAATTGCAGGCTTGATCTTCGTCACGCAAAATACCATACTGCATCACTCGAGTCACACTGGAACTGTTGGCAAATATGGTCTTTGGAGCTGTAGAGGGGTGTGACTAGGATAGTGATTACAGGCCAATTTTTGATTCTTGTGCAAGTGCGCTCAAGCAGCGTCAGCCATCTCCTCATCTTCGTCCTCATCGTCATCGTCGTCATCTTCATCGCTGTCCTCGCCCTCGGCTACCTCCAGAGCGGGAAGTGGCAGCTCTCGATCAGCACCCTGGTAGCTGTCGCAGAGCAGATACAGACGAAGTCTCTCGTGTTTACCCTGTCAAAAAGAACAGCCCAGTCAGATTTACACGCTTGCACTCGCAAACTTGAAGATATTTGTATCTCACCTTTGTCAGAGTGAAGTCAACTTTCACTGTCAGTGTCTTGGTGATTGTCACCTTCTTGATGCCATGCAACGACCTTGTCCCTGGATCACCGACCAGCAACCACCAATTGGTCAGTTTCTGCGTGGGGTAGAAAGGCGCCACCGCAACGGCGTCTGAAGCCTCCTCATCGTCCTTTTCCAGTGTGACCCGCATCGAGATGGGCTCGCCGCTTACGAGCGAATCTTGATCCGCAATCTCAAAGGAGACTTCAATGTAAGGGAACGCATTGGTGAACCGCGCAACATCGGCAAGTTGGCGTCGATCGAGCTGGAGCAGCTCATTTCGCTCCTGCTCAGAAAGGTCTGGCAGGGTGTCGCCGAGCGCAAACACATCCTCGATGCCTCGGGCCTTGCATCGCTCGATAATGGCGGCGTTGAAGTGCGGGACCTGTCGAAGCGCCGGATCCCGGTCCCAAACTGCTTGCACGCACATCTGACTGAGCTCCATGGCTACGATGGCGTTGAGGAACGCGTTCGAACTCATGACGTCGACACAGGCACTCAGCAGATTGAGGACCCTGCGCAAGATGTCTTGTTGATCGCTCTCCAGATCCGCCGGTAGCGTCAAGCGTGCAAAGTGAGCTTGCAGCAGGACAAATACCTTGTGGTAAGGGGACGCAAAGTTGATCTTCTCCAGCTTATGCGGGACTCGGTCGTAAATTCGTCGCAGAAGGACATCTTCATGCTGCCGGATCGGAATCTCCTCAAATTCAGCCGCTGAACTGACGATCTCGAGCAGACCGCGCATCTTCGTCCGCTCCTTCAGGGACATGTTGAACACGTCAATGGTGACGTAACTAATGTTGTAGAACGAAGCGACTGTGGTAGAGGAGAACGATCAGTCTCGAATTTGTTGTGCCCTGTATGTTCGAAGAAGAGACTCACTCATGCCCAAGTTCAAAGGACTGACGTCCATTTCGTCCTCAATGGCGATACACTTGCTCTTTTCCAAGTCCGCAAGTGTGTTCTCCACCAGCTCGGATAGGAAGTCGCTGATATGCTCAGTGGTGGTACCTTGACAGTTGTAGGCCTGCGGATTCTGCTGCAGCCGGCGGTACATCAGAGTCCAAGTGAAAATATCTGTTTTGGAATGAAGAATCGTTAGCTCAAGGGGTTGGCAGGACATGCAAAGCCTGCATCTAGAACTCACCCAACGCAGCCTGCTTGTCATCCACAGTCTTTGCCACGATCTCCGCATTCAAGAAGTCCTGCGCAAAGGAGACGAGCTTGCTCTCCAGCGGCAATGCCTCCGCCAAGAACTTCTTGAAGTATTCCTTGCGGGTGCTCTGGCACATCAAGATGCACCTCGTTCCGCCGTCCTCGCCCGGTCTAGTGCTGCGACCCACCATCTGAAGCATGTCCGTCAATGGATAGTCGACGTACCGGTGCTCTCGCCCTTCAAAGGACTGGAGTGACATGATGATTACCAGATGTGCCTCGAGGGAACTGTTCCACACAGTCTCGCGGCTTGCGACAACAACTTGGATCGCACCCGCATTGTACAGGCGCTCCACGACGTTGCGATCTCCTCTCGACAGTCCGTTGTGGTAGTATGCGATACCGTGCTCCAAGACTTCCTTGAGTCCCCGGTCCTCGATGCGGTCCAGGTGGGGCTTCAGGTCGTCGGGCTCAATGTTGAGGAAAGGGCTCTCTCCGTCTTCCTTCTCGCTGTCCGCAAGGGCGTAGGCAAGCAGATCGTTGGCCGTCAGCTTTGCCTGCTTGCGCGAGGGGACAAAGCAGAGGATGGGCTGTTGCGGAGCATGCTCGATGATGGCAAGGTACGCCGGTTTGGCCATCGCCAGCATGAGAGAAGGATAGTGAGGGATGTTGAAGCTCTGGATGTGGACCTCCATGGGCACTGTGCGAGCTGCAGGCGAGAAGTTGAACAGACTTCCGGAGCCGCATCCAATCCAGTCAGCCACATCCCGGGCGTTGGCGAGCGGGACACTGAGTGCAACGATCCGGGTCGGATTCTGCGTCTGAGCGGCGACGAACCGAGCGCGGGACAGGACGACTTCGTACACCGGGCCGACCGTCGCATCACCGATCATTTGGACCTCGTCGGCGATATAGAGCGCGACCCTCTGCACATTCTTCCTCTGCTGCCATCGGCGAGACAAGACGTCCCATTGCGAAGGAGTGGCGACCACCACGTCCGCCATCTCCAGCAGTCTCAAGTCGGCACTGCTCTCTCCTGTGAGCGCGACAATTTCCTTGCCACCACGGAACCCTTTGAATTTGGACCGCCATTCTGCCACTCGAGGAGCAAGCATAGATTCAAAGGGGACAATGCACACCGCTCGACCGTCTCCCTTGCCCTTCCACAACCGCAGTAATGCCAGCTCGGCACAGAGCAGCTTTCCGCTTCCGGCCGGCGCGCCAATGAAGACAGTGTCATCCGTGCCGTACAAGGCGTGGAAAGCTTGCGTCTGGATCTTGTTGAAGTGTCGGAATTGCTTCTCGTACAACGCTTGCGCTTCTCCGTCATGCAAGGCTGAGATTGGCTGAGGTTGCAGGTCGAGCAGTGGTGTATGCGGCGGGAACTTGGCTGGCAAAATCAGGTTCTTGAACGAAATCGGAAGTCGCACCTCGCTGTTGAGCCATCGGTCGCTGACCAAGCTGATGTAGTAGTTCGGAGGGACGGGGTCCGTCATGGCCACGGTGAATGTCATCGTGTGCTCCTCCTCCGCATATCTCTGACGCAGCAAGAATTGGTCGTGGAACAGGATGATTTCGCCGTCGACATCTTCAACGAAGACGTGGAATAGTTGAGAATGCCCGTGCACACGCTCGTCCCAGTTGAAGTCTGGAGTGAGAGTGAGTTGGATGTGGATCAAGGAGCGGGTCATCGGCTGGAAGAAGGCTTGCAGCTCGAGACGTGGGAACTGGTGTACCAGCCGATGGACCAACCGACCCGCCTTGGGAATACCGATCAGTTCTCCAATCTCGTTCGGCTCCAGATCCCGTAATCGGTTCCAGGGGTATTCTTTGCGTTCCAAGCGCCTGATGAGATCTGCGGGAACACCAACAGACTGCTGGAACTGTCTGAGAGGCGTCATGGAGCCCCACTGCCGCTTTTCCACCATTTTGCAAAGGTCCAATGCGATGTGGCTCAACCTCGCGTAGCCGCGCTTGGTGCAGATCTCGAATAGTGCCCGCAAGATTCGACCGGCAGACTGCGTGACGTAAACCATGTCTGAGGCCAAGGCATATCCCTCAAACTTAAGCTGGGAGATCCAGGTCTGCAGCAGGACATTGATCTTTGCGCTTGGATCGTCGACGGACTCCTTGACCGGCACCGGCACTCGCTCCAATAACTTGGTGATTTCCAACTTCTCATCCTGTCGGACCACCTGGTGCTTGAACTCGCTCGATAGCGAGAAGATCCGGAAGAGCTCGATCAACCCGATGTGTGGTTTCAAGTGCTGGTTGTAGGTCGCCATGCTGTTGTAAGAGATGTAATAGTGCGACGCGATACGGCCTAGCTCGTTCGAGGTAAAGTTTCCAGTCGTGCGCTCATACTTGAGCAGCCCGCACTTCTCGAGCAGGACAGCCGCGCTGTGTACAATGTCAGCGCGCTTCTGTTCTAGGAATGGATCGTCCTCGGCATAGTCCGCTGTGACACTGTATAAGGCCGGCGACCTCAACATGCGCACGTAGAGATACGTGTACCCAAGCCATGCGACTGCCTCGTCGCGGTTGCGGATGGTACCGAGCACAATTTCAGCATTGAGGTTGTCAGCCAACTTTGAGACCAGCTGGGATTCGATGGGCAGCTGCTGGTTGAGCAGACTGAGATAGTACTGCAGCTCGCTGTGGTTGGTGATGATGATACCTTCACCGAAAGTGTCGAACTGAGGTCGACCGGCACGACCAAGCATTTGCAGCATGTCCTGTGGGGACAGCTCGCACCAACGACCTTTCTCAGGGTTGTAGATTTGCGTTCCCTTGATGATGACTGTGTGAGCAGGCAAGTTGACACCCCATGCCTGGAGGACGCATGCGCAATGTGATCAGCAAACGGATGATATAGCTTGACCTCTACCGCAGACTCACCAGGGTAGCAGTGGAAACCAAAACAGACAGGTGACCATCGGCAAACAGACTCTCCACCGTGTCGCGATCGGCGCGACTCATACCAGCATGATGGATACCGAACCCGTACCGAAGCACATCCTGCAAGTCCTTGTCGTTGATCTCCTCCACCACGGTCTGCAAAACCTCCCTCGAGGCCGTTGATCTCGGCAAGAATTGGTCCAGAGTCTCCTTCTCCATCGCTTGATCACGCAGGTACTTGGCCGTCTTGGCAGTGTCCTTGCGCGAGTGTGTGAAGATCAGGACTTGGTTTTCGCCAACGTGATCGAGCGTCTTCTCGTACGTGACCTCGTTCATGACCTGGAACCGCTTGATTGCCTTCTTCTCCGTGATGCCAACGTACTCCTGCTTCAATGGACAAGGCCGGTAGTTTGCTTCAAAGTAGAAAAGGCCCTTCTTCGGGTTGACGCGGAGGAAAGTAGCCACGTCCTTGTAGTTGGGCAAAGTTGCACTCAATCCTACAAGTCGAACCGGATCGTTCATCTGCTCCATTCGTCGGATCGTCCGCGAGACGAGGGCTTCCAAAACGGGTCCTCGGTCGTCGTGCAACAGATGGATTTCATCGATGATGATGAGCCGGACGAGGTTGGTGTAGGACGAATCTGAGCTCTTGCGACTGATCACATCCCACTTCTCAGGGGTGGTTACAATCACCTGTGTCTCCGCAATCTGCTCCTTTGTGAGTTGACTGTCACCCGTGAGCTCGTTGACGGTGATTCCAAAGGCGTCGAGTCGTCTGCGGAAGTTTCCAGCCTGTTCGGCAACCAGCGCCTTCATGGGCGCAACGTAGACAATCTTGAATGCGGTAAGGTCGAATGTGCCAGTAGCCTCGTCCCTCCACTTACCGAGCTCGTTGAGGATGGTGAGCATGGCGACGTTGGTCTTACCGGCTCCTGTTGGTGCACACAGAAGCATAGGATCATCCGATCCAAACGCGACCGGATAGCATTTGGACTGAATCGCGTTCAGTTCCGAAGTGCCCGCAAATCCTGGCTGTGCCCATGGTGGTAGATCAGCAATGGGTACCAGATCCGATTTGGGCACTAGCGCCTTGACGGGAGCTGGAATATGGATCTCTTCGTAGCCCTTCTTTGTCCGCTTGAAACTGCCTTCTGGTAATTTGACCTTTGCATTGGTATTGAGATGGCCACCCTGGGTAAATGCCATGGCTTCCAGGTCGACTCCCTTCCGTGGCTTTGCAGTGGTGCCCGGAGCAAGAGTGGCACGAGACGTCATTTTTCTCACTCGTTCCTTGGTGTCCTCATCGATCAGCATTGGCACAGGCTCCGACCCTGCCACTTTACCGCCAGAGCTGCGTAATTGTTTGAGAATCCAGCCCAAGCCCTTCTCCCGCATGGCAACCTCGATGTTGACGCGCTCCTCCGCATCGGCGCGTCCGAGTCGGGTGCACCAAACGACGAGATCTCGGTTTTTGGTGAGGACTTGGACGATTTCGAATTTGTCGTAGTCTGTGAGCTCCATGAGGGCGTTTTCGACGTCTCTCAGGCTCGACTCGGAGCCGAGGATCTCCATGGCCGCCTCTGTCTTTTCGGCCGCCTCGTGTTCGTCTGGATAATGGGACGAGAACAGGCGCTGGAGCCAGAAGGCGTCGATGTCGTGTGCGCTGAGCGAATCAGAAGCCGACTTGCCTTTTCCCTTGGATGACGCGTCTGTGCCTAGCCTGACAGCCTCTTCGGCTTCATCATCGCCCACGACATCCATGTCGTTTTCGTCCTTGACCTCGGGTTTCTGGTCTTCGTTGTCTTCATCATCTGACTCCTCTACGACTGCAAATCTCTCCTGTTCCTGGTCGCTGTCTTCGTCGTCACCTTCGAACATGACAGCCACGCCCGTGTCCTCGTCGATGTCTTCCATAGCACGATCTCCGTTGGGCTCGGCATTGTTGGTGTCGTCTTGATCGTAGTCGGTAATCTTTTTGCTGAGGTTGACGAGCTGACCAAAGGCGTCTGAGCTGAAAGGCCCGGTGAAGTCTTCGATCTCCTTCTTCTTGTCGAGGTCCTTGAGGGAGGAATCCTTGAGGATCTCGAGGGCCGCGTCCGCTGCGCCGCGGATGACATCGTTGGATTGGTCACCGAGCAGAGAGTGAATGGTGCTGAGGATGAGCTCGTAGATCTGCCGCGTCTCCGCTGTTCTCGGACGGTAGCGGAGGCCCTCGAGCTCGGATGCGGCCTCGAGCACATTGGAGAATCCACCATTGACTGCAGATCCATCCTGTTGCCTCCTTCTCCTGTCTTGAGGCGCTGTGATGCCTGCTTCTACGAGGGAGGCCTGCGAGTCTTGAGCTGCGGCTGCCTTCTTTTTCTTTGCCTCGATGTCCTTGATCTCGGAGCGGGTCACTCTTGAGCCCATCTGGCGGACATCGACCCTGCCGGACAGGGTCTCTGCGGCTCCCTTGGGCTCATTGTCGCGTCTGTCGAGCAGGGAGCGGTCGGCAGTGGTGACGAGGGAGGAGAGGGCCGAGTATTGGTACCCGGACAGGTCGCGTTTGGGAGGCATCCTTGCTGGAGGAACAGTGGCGGCTGCTGCACCACTTTCCCAGTTCTCTTCCGACTCTCTACCTCTCTCTCTCTTCTGCTTGACTCTTCTATGTGCGCAGTCTACACCTGTGGGGGCCCGAGCCTTCTCCTCAATGGATCCCTTGCGTCTGGCCGAGTCTGAGCGATGGATGAGCCGCGTGAATGAGAGAGAGATGAATGGATGTTGTGGTCGAGAAGCCGGCTGCGCGAGAAGATTTCTTCCCTCACTTTCTTCTCGCGTCTCTCTCTCTCTTTATGACCCACCCACCAACACTGACTCTCTGGCACCACACCCCACGGCTCTCTATCTCCTACTTTACTTACTTACTACCACTTGCATTCAGTCTTCCCATTCGTTTCGCACGCAGAGCTCTCCTCATCCTCAGTCTCTCTGTTGCAAGTTATTGATTCAAGTTGGGCAAGTCGTGAGTGGATGGCACACAGCCCTGTTGAGACGACCCAAGCTGCTCACAATTCTCTCAACTCCTTCCCTGTTCTCTCCTCTGTCAAGAACCAAGCACAAAAGCAATAGACCCCAGGACGGTGATAGCGCAGTCTAGGCCAGAGCGTGGACGCGACCACGAGCAGCCCCGGCCAGGCCGAAGACATCGTCTTCTCTAACCAGGTCGCCCCATGGCAGCTCCACGCAACAACAATGCTTTCGCCCTGGCATCAATCATGTCACCAGCACCACCACCCGCAGCAACCAGGACTGCTGGCCAGAAGCGCAAGGCAGACGAGGCTGGCATGGTCGATCTGTCATTAGACGCCCTCAGCGCCGCTGCTGCCGTTGCTGCTGCTGCCATCCCAGCTCCCATCCACCCTACTTCGACTCAACATCCACAAGCTCAGTCGGTCACAACCATCCTTACTTCACAGACCAGCAATAATCCCATCACTGATGCAGCCATGGCAGTAGCAGCAGCGAATCAGGTCGAGCTTAGCAAATACTCCCAACAATACGGCGGCGCTCCTCCGGTACCCCCTGCCGGCACCGCGTATTTCATGGACAGCAATGGAGATGAAGGGTACGGAGATGACGGCGGAATCATCAGGTCAGTCCCAGCAGGTTGCCATTTCGAGATCCGCAGCTGGTACTGATCATTCTGTTCTATGGTGTTGATTTTGACTGTTCAGATGCATCTGCGGTTGGGACGATGATGACGGCTTCACGGTCCAATGCGATCGCTGTCTAGTATGGCAGCACTGCGCTTGCTTCGGCATGGACCAAGATTCTCTTCCGGAATCTTACATGTGCGAGCAGTGTCAACCGCGGCCTGTAGATGTCGACTTTGCGCGGAATTTGCAACATCGGCGAAAGATGGAGGAAGCTCGAAACAAGGAGCTCGAGGAGCAACACGAACTGGCTTTGGCGGCCAGGAGGAACCAAACTCCTTCGCTCTCTGTATCTACCACGCCCAAAGTGCTACCAGAAGCTCTGCCGCCGCTGCTCTCGGCCAAGGAGAGCCGCGGACGGAAGTCGAGTCAAAGCATTGACAATTCTACTAGCATCGAAGGGGACTACTTCTCGACGCCAGCAGGTGCATCCTTCGCGGCTGTAGCAGCTCCCACATCAAAAGCGGCTAAGCGCAAGAGTGGAAACTCTGGCTCCAAGTCGTCCAGGAAACCATCGATGACCGTCACCCCGGCTCCGATACCCGAAACAGTACCTCTTCAAACCATCGCGACACCAAGGGACAGTCGGATGAGGGATGACGACGACATGCTCGATCCACAAGAACGTTTCGAGGCATGGCACATCGAATACACGCCCATCACGGCTAACATCTATTCTGACCGGCATACACAAGCCAGACTGGACTCCGCGGCCGTCTCGGTTCAGGTCGGTTCCCGTCCGGCAGATGCGACAGGGCCCAATCCGCTTCGACTGCGTGCGTTCGAGGTAGGGACTGGGAAAGTGATGGCGCCTCTTGCGGATCCAGCGGACGAAGAGGAGGCTGCCACTCGAGATTCTATGCAGCTCTCTCCTGATCCACACCTCATGGCCCCCTCTACTGATTCGGGACTCTCGGTGGTCGGCAGCGAATGCGTTCCCATCGAGATCGAGGCGGGCTCTCTCGCAGAAGTCGCGCAAAGGGCGACGGTGCGGTATATTCCCGAGGGAGTCGCAGCAGGCATGTTTGCGCAAATACAGGGCATGACTCCAGACTCGTTCCCGAACCTGGCCGCTGCATCACACTACTCTCGACAACAGCAAGCTTGGGGCGCATCTCCATATGTGCCTCGACCAATCATGCATGGCCTATATGCGGACGTTGCCATCAGCGCTGGCACTTTCATTTGCGAGTACCGGGGCGAAATCATCGATGCAGATGCCTACCGCGCGGATCCCATCAATCAATATGCCGCCTTGGGAACGACCAAGCCTCACGTGCACATCTTGCCTCCGCCTCTCAACTTGGCCATCGACGCGCGGAGGTACGGTACGGAAGCCCGATTTGCTCGACCAAGCTGTCATCCGAATTCAGTGCTGCGGCCAATTCTTCTCCGCCCACCGAGAGATCAGGAACTTGACCAGAAAGGTACGCTGGGACCTGGAACAGACATAGCATCGGCTTCGAAGGAAGGCTCTCCCAGCTCATCATCGCGGAAGGGGTTGCTTTTCGGAATCTTTGCAATCAGCGACATCAATCGCGGGCATGAGATCACCCTGGGTTGGGAGTGGGACGATCTACACATCGTCCATTTCCTACCTGAGCTGGTAAAGGAGCCGCCCCGCGTCTCGAGGAGAGCGGTATCTCCTGTCAAGGACACGGCCTTGGAAGCCATATCCTTTCCCTACGCTGGCACACCTGTGGCAGCGAAAATGGATGCGGTCACGTCTTCCATCTGCAGTGTGACCCTCTGCGCCTGCCTCGGTCCTGCGTCCTCCAACAGCAGCTCCCTGGCTGCCGCCGCGGCAACCTACATCAATCCGACTCAACTGACGCAGAGCAACCTCCGCAAGCAAGATTGCGCGCTGGCCCAGATGGTCCGCGTGGCGCATGGAATGGAGTTGCTGCAGGTCATTCCGAGCGCAAAGAGCCATCGGAAACTTCGACCGCCTGACTTTTCCCCTCTCATCGGACGTCGGAGGTGGTGGAGACCGCTTCCTCTGCCGCTTACCCCATCGGATTCGACCAAGGCCGAGGAGCCGCGTAAGACGCGGGCCAGACCCGGATCGGCCGGGGACGTTGACATGGAGGATGCAAGCAGAAACTCGGGTTCTGATGAAGACGATGACGACGAACGCAGATCGGAAGCGTCTTCTCTGACCGAGCCCTTGTCAGACTCGATGGAAGCTGGGCTGGACGAGGAGATGGCCGAAGTCTCCATATCCGCGTCGGGCAAAGCGACGAGCAAAAGCCGTGGCAAACAAAAACGGGATCCTTTGGATGTGGAGGAGCGCGATGAAGATGATGACGAGGATCGACCCACGATTCTGCCGCTCAAGAAACGCGTTGCAGGTACTCGACTGAAAGCGACATACTTTGACGCGGAGCTTGCTAGCGATGGATCGGATGGCGATCACATGGACATCTTGTCCAAGTCGGCCCTGAAAGCGCGGAAGCAAGCAGGTCGGGTCCGTACCGTCTCAAGATCGACAAACATTGCCAAAGATGCCAGAAGGCGGCCCATTCGCAGCACGCTCGACTCTGCGGACGAAGCTTCGGATTCGGAACGCCGCAAGGCCAAGGCTGCGAAGAAGATGGCGCAAAAGAGGGAGGCCAAGATACAGGCCAAGATTATGCGCAAGCCGAAGAAGGACACGCACCAGCCCAGCTCGCCGCTTTCGAGCCTGTCGTCTCAAGCCAGTCTGAGTTCATTGGAAGAGTCTGTGGACGGGAGCGAGGACGACGACAGCGGAGGCTCAAGCGAAGGTAGCAGCGATGAGGATGAGAGTGGAAGCGAGAGTCAAGACTCAGACGGCAGCGACAGCGGCTCAGAGAGCGACTCCACCGACAGTAGTGGATCGGATAGCGATTCGACAGACCAGTCTGACTCCGAAACTTTGGATCGCGCAGCCCGAAGGGCAGGAGAGCCCCGGCCGAAGAAGAGCAACAGCCTGCAGAAGCGTGCTCGGAAGAGAACGGCCAAATTCCGAGCAGACATTGCCGCGCTTGGTGATGCCGACACGAGCAGTGACGATTCGGCCATTCCTGCCGGCCAACGGAAACGGTCCAGCAAGCCAGATTCGGAGATGGCGCGAAAGAACAAGGCGAAAGATGTCAGGAGCGGACAGAAACTCAAAGAGAAGAAGAAGACGAAGCAGATATCTGAGAAGAAGGACAAAAGTTTAGGCAAGCGGAAGGAGACGAGCAAACTGCGAGCTGAGAACGCTGGCGCTCAGCAACGCAAAGAGGATCGCGGTGAAAAGCGGACTTCTGCGCCGAAGGAGAGAAAAGTGCAGCGCGACCGGACCGGAGATGTGCCTGAAGGGGCTGCGGTGGTACGCAAGACGAAGCCCCGGCTCCGCCCCGCCAGTCCCTCCTCTGACTCTGAGAGTGGCACTGAGGACGAGGAAGACCCTGATGACAATGCACCTTCGGTCGATATACGGCGAAAGGCGTCAAAGATGCAACTGGATTCTCCCGATCGTTCGATCGAGGTCAGACGGAGCGTAATCGATGCATCTCAGCCGGTGACTGCTTTGCCCGCATCCACTTCCGGCAGCAGTATCATGAGCGTTGCAGTAAAGTCGGAAGACACGAGCATGACAGCTCTTCCCACGGATCAGGCGATCAGCCAAGCAGAGGCTGCGAATGCCACTCCCGTCGCTGTTGCCGCTCCTCCCGAACCTCCGAAGCCTGAACCTCCTCGCAAGAAACTTTCATTGGCTGACTACAAGCGCCGACTGGCGGAGCAGAAGGTGACGGAGCAAGTCAGTACACCCGCTGTACCCGAGACTCCGGTCAGCGAGGCTGCCCCTACACCCATGCCGGAGACACCTGCTCCAGCACCCGCGACAGCAGAGAGCGGTCCACGTGAGGACGGACTACAACAGCCGCTTCCGACGCCCGCACCGCTACAAACTGGCTCTTCTACCGTCGTTGCACCGTCGCTTCCCCCTGCCTCTAGTGAGAGTAGTGAGAGACCGGTCCAGCCCCTCGGCCCGCCACCAGCTTCGCCTGAACGAAGTCGACCACGTATGCTCTCAAGAGCCTTCCCACCGCTGTCCCCTAGTGAAGATCGTCGTGAGACTGAGCTGGCATCTGCATTGTCCAACGCGCCCCTTTCGCAACATCAGCAGCCACCGCGGTATGGCGGTGCGATACCCACGACCGAGCCCAAGCGCGAACACTCTCCAACCAGATCTGATCACTTTGAGAAACGCTCCAATCCTTCCCTCGGACCTGCGTGGTCGTCGACAAATGTTAATGAACGGCCCCGATACGGCCGTGTCTCTGATCCATCCGAGCCTTCCCAGGGCCTCTCATCTCGTCTAGGCGCTGGATTCCGACCAGCGACGACGGTGTCCTCGTCCGGATTTGCATCAGCAGAGAGTCCAACACGTCCAGAGCTGAGCATTGCCGGTCGTGCCTCTGGTGCAGTTGGTTCAGCACGGGGTCCACCAAGCGGCAGCGGGTCGATTGGAGTTAGTAGCAGTAACATGCCCAATGGTCCAGCGGGCCTGCAAACGTTTAATCCTCCTCGTGGTCCTCGCGCTCTGATGGGCTCCTCGATGATGGCTCCCCCAAACAGCGCTGCTCCACTCACTCGCGATTTCCCATCCAGTGCCAGTGGCCCCAATTCGACTCCTGTCGGACCACCGAGTTCCGTGGGCTCCAATACGATGCCTCCGCCCGCCAGCCTCTCCAGCCGTCTTGTCCCGCCCAGTCCGGGAGCAGCAGCGAGCGGGGCGAACAAGATCGGATCCTCAGGAGGGACGGGATGGTCGCGCGTCCCGATCCATAGCGGCAGTGTACCGCCGCTCGGAGGCTCGCTTCCGAGTGGAGGTGCACCGGGCGCAGCTTTTGCTTCCTCAAGCACCCCATCCCACTTTTCGGAACGGGCGTCAATCTCGTCTGCATCGTCCTCAGGAGCCACTCCTGCCTCGTTGCGAGCCGATCTCATGAATTTCGACGGCGTGCCCAAGGGCCCTGCCAGTATGCGGGGCGAAAGCAGCGGGTCGAGCTCGTATGAAGACTACGAATATTTCGGCGGACGCGATCGAGGCCGTGGCGGCTGGCGTGGACCTCGAGTTCGCAAGCGGGGTGGAGGACGCGGTAGAGGATGGGGGATGCGTCAATGATGAGAAGAGTGTCGAGCGCCTTCTTCGAAACCAGCATACATTCGCAGCCTGTCAACCTCAACATACTCGCATCGATTTAGCATAGCGCACACACACACACACACACACACACACACACACACACACACACACAC
>LAXH01000032.1:75851-118755 GCA_001006505.1 Tilletia horrida
TCCTTCCATGTACTTTACTCTATGTGTGCCTTTTGCAGAGCAGAATACCAACCGTTTGTTGACTTCGACCGCGTAGAGGCGCGTGTGTGAATGCAACACGGTGTCGCGAACTCCCCGCTTGAGCCAACCAACACCTTCTCGAGACCTTCGCAGCAGCTTCCTTGATCTCATTTCCAACAAGCCTGAGCAAAGCTCGTACCAGGTCGAAACAAAGAAGCAGTAACCACAACTGAGACGCCAGCGCAGAGCCTCGGATCCCTCACTTGTGCCCATCATGCCGTCCAGCTCGGACGTCAGCCAGCTTGTCGAGATGGTAGGTGCAACAAAAGCTATCCGAAGATCCAAGCTTAACCTCGAAGTTGCTGAGAGCTTTGACCAATTCTCTTGACAGGGCATCGAGCGTAACCTAGCAGAGGCTGCTCTGGCCAAGTACGGTCGTGCCGCAGATGCTGCCGAGGCCATTCTCGAGGGCAGATTTGAAATGCCAGCTGGAAACAAGAGCGATGCCAACAGCAATGCAGACTCGATGGACGAAGACGGCAGTTCGTTCGCCGATGCTTTCGACGCTGACGACGACGAGGACGACTTTGGGGATGAAGATGACGGCGCAGACGCCTGGTCCGTCGGCTCGCTACATGCGGAGCCTCAAGACGTCGACGCATACAAGAACATAGTCTTGTCCAAGGATCGAAAAGAAGTCATCATCGAGATCGAGCAGACTCCAAGACATTTCGAGATTGATGGGACGCAGGTCGAAGAAGTGACGCAGAGTGAATGGATGAAAGGCTGCCCGGAAGGCAACGAGCAGAGTGTAAGCTTGACTGATAGCACTGTTGCGCAGCAGAGAGATGAGCTGACTGCGCTGCTTCTCCCCTTTCTGTCTTCGACTACTCAGCTCTTGTTTCAAGTCTTCCAACAGTGGACAGAGCCAGTTCCATGTCCGAGCTGCAGTCTTAAGCACGGGAGAGACGATTCTGCCGCTCTGTTGGCGTTCTGGCCTTCCATACAAGAATTCGTTGACCATGCCCGAGCTGTCGTTCAAAGAACTTGTCAGAAATGCTCCACCGGGATCTGTCTGGCGTGCGGGGAGTCCGTAAGCAACGGTCAAACGGGCTCTGACGATGCAAATTCGACGCGACCAAAGCACAAGAAATCTTCAGAGACTGCGCAAGCTGGCATTGACCCCAGACAAGACCCACTGTTCCACTGCGCCGAGCTGCAGTCACTTCTCGTCGGTGTCGGTCTCGGCCACATTGAGCGACTCCATCTTGACGAGAGGAATTCAGGGCTCTCAGAGGCCGTGTGCACAGCTCTGGATGATGGACAGACCAAGCGGAAGCGAAAATCGCCGCCTTCCGGCGACGACCTCGACTTCGACTACGATGACTTCTCGGACAGCGTCAGCAAGCGAGCCAAGTCAAAGAACACTACGGGCACGGGATATGCAGGATCATCTGCGGATGCGCAGGCCTGGTCCGCAGCCGCGGCTGGCAAGCAACAAGAAAATGACCAAGCGCTCTCGGAAGCACTGGCGTTGGTCCGCAACTTCCTTCCCTCCCTCAGAAGAGAGCCAAATCCTACGGCCAGTGACTTTGATCCTCATTCCACTACGCTCGCACATCTTCGCAGAAGGTTCCTACCAATTGCGAGCAAGCTTCTGCAGAGTGACAGCTTTATGGACATGTCGGAACGACGGGTCCTGTACGACGAGCTCCTGCAATGGCTGCAAGAAATGTCCCACAGCGGAGTACTGGCACCCCTCGTTGCCCATCCCATCATGCTGTCGCGGTCGATAGAATACAAGATCCTGCCCAACGGTACACGAGAAAGACGCGTAACTTTTGAAGGCAGCGCCGGACCTCGAGAGCTACTGCAGAGCATCATTCGCCAGTGTGAGACCATACTCGAGAGCATGAAGCGCCAAGAAAGGCTCATCGCCGCCAAGCTGGAGAAGGACGGAGCCCAACAGACAAAGACAATCGAACCGACCAAGGGCATGACAGACAAGGAGAAGAAGCGTGCTGAGGAAAAGAAAGCCAGGGAGCAAGAAGAGCAGGAAGAAACACAGCGACTGCTGTCCTTCTGCCAAGCGATTGTGAGCATAAACGATATTGCACAAAGTGGCTAATGTTGCACAACGGACTTACATGATGTTCGCAATTTCGGAAACAGATCGACACTACGAAGAAGATTGACACCCTGCTGCGCAAGACGAAAGGTGACGAGATGGTGGACAAGCTGCTGGGCCTCATTGCACCTTCGTCCGAGAAGGCTCTTGAGGCTGCCATATCGACTGCTGATGCCAAGGAAGAGGACGAGACAGAAGAAGAGACCAAAAAGGCATACGAAGCGTGGGCCAAGACTCAAATCTACGCCGATGCGGATCTCAGCATGGCCTCGATGACTACCACAAAAGATCCTGAAACCGAAGAGAAGGGACCCGCATTGAAAACATCAACATCTCAATCTGACCGGGCCTCCTCCAGTTCTGGCTGGCGACATGCTTTTGGCAGGGAGATCATTGATATGGCGGATAACAGCAAGCGGACGATGGCCATCGCCAAGGAATTGGCGTCGCTGCAAGGCTCTTTGCCCGCTCTCTGGCACGGCTCTATATTCCTTCGGGTCGACGAGAGCCGAATCGATGTGCTGAAAGCATGTGTTGTGGGTCCAGAAGGATCACCGTATGAAAGCGGGTGCGTAATGCTCGACTCCGCCCAAAGAAGCCTCGCACCCTTTTCTGCGATGGAACACGTCACTAACTGAGCTCGCGTTCACAACAGGCTGTTCTTCTTCGACATCTTCTTGCCGCGGAGCTACAATTCAGAACCTCCAAAGGTCCAGATCATGACCACAAATGGCGGTCTGCATCGCTTCAACCCGAATCTATACGCTAGTGGGTCTCTCCAGGTGGTTCTGTGCTGGTTCATTGCTGACGTTTTGACTCCGTTCGCATGCCTGTGCAGATGGAAAGGTGTGCCTCTCTTTGCTTGGTCAGTCCTCAGTCCCAGCAAAGGCGATCGGTGTATGAAAATTGAGCATTTCGCTTTCTCTTTCTCTCTTCAGGTACATGGTCCGGGCCTGGATGGGTGAAAGGCCGGAGCACGCTGCTGCAAGTATTACTCTCCATTCAGTCCCTGATCTTGGGAGAAGAAGAGCCCATGGTGAACGAGCCAGGTTGGGCTGGACGCCGAGGCAGCGAGAGCAGTCTGGCGTACACCAAGAACCTGCGACGAATGACGGTCGCCACGGCCATGATCAAGAACTTGAAGGAACCTCCGTATCCGTGGCGCGAGGTGATTGAAGGCCACTTCCGCGCAAAGGCCAAGCATATAATCAAGCTTGTGGATAAATGGCTGAGCGAAGATGATGGCAATGTGTGAGTGGTGTGTATCGAACGTGTCACACGTATAACGTCTCACCTTCACGTTTTTCCCCCACATCACAGTTTGAAAGGTGACGGTGCATGGTTCATGAATCAAGGCTTCGCCCCACAGCAATCCTCTACTACTGCGGAAAAGCAACCTCAATCTACGCCTGGCGCTGAATTCAAGGAGAATGGTAGGTAGCATAGCCTTGCGGGACGTTTGTGTTTCCAGGACATATCAATACTGATCTCTGCGACTTACTACCGCATCTCAGTCGAAACCCTTAAGAACCTCATCGCCGGCCTTACAAACTAGCTCGTGAAGGTTCCATCTGCAACCGCTGCACGACATCGAGTCAACCAAGCGTTTCTACCTGCCAAGCGATCAAGTCTTCCGATTTGCTCTGCCGACCTGAACCGTCACGTCAGAATCTGTTACCTTTGCATCGCTGCTCCCCTACAGTCACCTCTCAAAATGTACTATCGCACCAGCATCTCCACGTCATCAAGTTTGCTCGCCTGTTACACATACAGTAATGTCAGAATCTTTGCCGCAAAGGATCGTAACGTACATGCTGGAAATCGTTGCTATGCTAATCTTCATGCTCGTCATCAGTAGAAGAAGAATCGCCTTGAGCCGTGGCCCGCTTTCCCTCCTTTGCAGAAGGCGAAGTGGTGCCTTGCTGTGCGAGTCTCTCTCTCCGACGCTCATTGCGCGCCTGGATCTCGCGCGCTTTCTTCTCGCGCAGTCGTGCACTACGACCCTCGAGGTCCTCCTTGCTCAGGTCAATCTCTTCCTCCATCTCCGATACCTCGCCGTTCTCGTCATCAGCCTCGTTTTCGTCTTCGCTGTCAGAATCAGAACTCGCATCCCTCTCCTCCTCACTTTCGTCGTCGTCCCTTTTGCTGCGTCTCCGCTTCTTGTGGCTTTGCCGTGCTCCATCTCCAGCCTTGCGTTTCCTTGGCTGATCTGTGCGGATTGCGCGAGGAACCTTGTTCTGTAGCGACGAAACCGAGATCAGATCGTTGTTCTGAGCACAACAAAGTGAGATCACTTACCTTCACTGCCTTGTTGTCCTCCGAGAGCCATTGAACAACATCTTGCGGTAAGTACTGATGCGCGCAGATCTGGTGTCGAACGAAAAGGGT
Source organism: Tilletia horrida (assembly GCA_001006505.1). NCBI lineage: Eukaryota > Fungi > Basidiomycota > Exobasidiomycetes > Tilletiales > Tilletiaceae > Tilletia > Tilletia horrida. The sequence goes on from LAXH01000032.1 coordinate 80,368, forward strand.
CAATTCATGCTAGTGATAAGTATTTCTCAGTCCCGTCTCACCTGTGTTCGTACTTCGGGGTTAGGCAGGGGCGAGAAGATGTCCGACGGCAATTTCACTTTGCCTGGATATGTGTCGATGGTCCAGCCCATGTTCCGTGCCTTGCGTTTGATCAGCACCTCGGCAAATTCACTAAGGGCATAGATGTTGTCGGTCGCTTCTGTTGTCTCCTTATCGCGCACCGTTTTGAGCTTCGAGGCCAGATGGAAGTACAGTCCGACATTTTCGGACGTCACAAGTAGATTAAGGTAGAAGTCGATGTAGCTGACGAAGTCGTTGAGTTCCTCTCGTGAAGCATCCCGGCGGAAGTCCGGGTGATGAGCAAGCAAGTGTAGCAGCCTTGTGAAAGCCATGTCGAAGTAGGTGTATCTTTCCTCTTCAGGCATGACTCGAATTGCACTTTGAACGTAAGAGGTGATTAGGTGCCGATTCTCGGGCTCCGGGTCAACCGCAGATAGGAAGCCCACGACAGTGAAGCGAGATGGCAGCCTCTTCTGGGTAAGGTATTGAAGGATCTTGAAAAGAAAGCGTTGTCGAACTCCAAAGCAGACATCCTGCACAGCAAATGCAAGCGTGATGAAGTCGTGTCCGAGCAACTGCTCATAGGCAGGCACCCGGGCGAGTTTGACCAGTCCAGTGGCTGCAGCAAGGCGTAGGCGCGCGAGGTGATTAGCGGGAGTATCATCTTGAGTCTGCTCATCCACGGCCAGTGTTCGCAGCAGCAGGCGCATGACTGGCTTCACCATGTCGACCGCCGAAACCTTCTTGGCGGAGGCCATGCACCGTTTGACGAGGAAGCTGATCGCAAGCACTTTGACTTGAAGCCACGGCAGGATGCCTTCGTCCGAGGTCCAGTCTGGATTGTTGGCGACAGCCACATTTTCATCGCCAGTCCATTTTCGAGGCAGGATTACTGTGACCAGACTCCTGACTACGCTGTCCGCGACGTTCTCTGTGAGCTTCGGAGCATACTTCGCACATTGGCCGAGTGCCGAAAGCTGACAAACCAGAGTCTGATCCGACGCCTTGGGCAGATTTTGGGCGAGGGGCTCCAGAAGTTGATCCAGAGCTCGAAGGGCAAGAGTTCTCGTCATTTGTGAGACCTTGTGTGGTTTCACTCGGATGAGGTCGGCGTCGTTTGTCGCAACAGCGAGGAGCCGTGCTGCATATTTGGCTTCCAACGGCGTTCCTTGGTGAGTGAATCGTACACACCGGTCAAAGAAACGTTTGTCGAATCCTTCGGCTTCACCATTCTCTGCTAGAATTGCCGCCAGGGCCTGCAAGCTGACTTCGCTCAGGACGCGGTCTCGTGCCGTCGAAGTGGCTTGGATGAACTCATTTGTGTAGGGAATCAGCATGGCGGGGCAGTGCCGACAAATACGGTCCAGTAGCTGACGAGCCACCTCCTTGAAGTCCTGAAACGTAGTGGACGCAGACGCCGACCTCGATACAGCCTCGCTACCTTGTGACTGCGAAGCATCCTGCTGCGTCGCACTGTAATCGACCTCGCCGGGCTGAAGGCGCCGCGCCAACAGTGGGACAGCCGAGCGGTTGATGAAAACGAAGCCACTGCTGCGGATGAATGCCGAGATAGTGTGAAGAAGCTCTGGATGAGAACCCTCAAGTCGCTTTGTGATCTCGGTCCGGGCCTTGATGATGGTCTTGAGATCCTCCTTAGGATCCATGCAAGTCGCCAGGAGCTTGAACAGGCGCTTGTCATTCATTTTGGCCACTGTGACGAGGTCGGACTGGGCTTTCTCGCTGCCAATCTGGATTGCGCACCGTCCGATACTCCATTGAAGAGCCTCCTTCACCAGTTTTGAATCCTGGTCTTTGTCAATCGTGCCGCCATTGAAGGCGAGGCAGCGCTCCAGGAATACTGAAAATGGACCGCGACGGGTCGCATCGAGGTTGAAGAAGTTGAAGAGCGGCCCTTTAGCTCTTCCACTCACGTGTTTGATAACGACTAGAAGGCGATTGACCCATCTGGCCTCCTCCTCCGGCTTCTCAGGCAAGGGCAAGACGTGACTCTCAAAGGCCTCACCCACCGCCCTAAGACCACTCTGGTTGACGAATGCAGCCTCCATCATCGACTCTGGAATCCAACCAAATTGGTGCATCGCCGAAGCATCGCGCCGCTCGATCTCTGGGAAAGCCTTGTCGTATATCTTGCCCATGGCCTTCAAGGCTTCGGCTTGCACCGCCGACTTCTTGTCGAGGGCACGTTCGGACAGTTTCTCGAGCGTTGCCCTGGAAACGTGGTGCAGGAGAGTCTCGAAATCCAAGGTGCCAACCATGTGGACGACCGCCACCCGCACACGGTCGTCAGGGTCATTGAAGCGTTCGTCCAAGGCCTCCGTGAGGTCATCCTTTAGGCTTACGTGGCGTGCTAGGGGAATCCGCACTGCATCGATGAAGCTGATCCTGACTGCAGGGACTTTGTCCTTTGCGCGCTCCCGGAATGCTTTCCAGACAGCCGGCCACTTCTGAGGAAACTCTCGAGCATTCTCGTTCTTCTCGCTGAGAATTCGTCCGACGGTGGAAATTGCCATTTGACGCAGCGGGGCGCTCTCCGTCCGAAGCTCCTCTTCGAATTGTGGGAGTACACTGGTCAACAGCGCTGGTACTGAGCGATTGAGCTCCACAATGAGCAGGTGAGCTGTCTCGAATTGCTTCTGTTGGTCGTCAGCGTCTTCCTCTTGGGCTGCTGTAGTGATGACCTCGACAAAATACTGAAAGCACATAGCAGTAAGCACAAGCTATGAAAAGGTTCGCGTGAAAGCCTCACCTTTGCCAGCTCCTTTTGCATGCGATCTGCCGTAGCATTGCAGACCTCAACAGCCAGTCTATGGCCTGCCGCTCTCTGTTTCTGATCACAGCGAAAGAAAGGTCGTTTGAACATGCCGTCTGGCTCAGCTCAGGTTTTGGAACACTTACTAGTGCCTTCGGGGTAAATACAGCGAGGAGCAGATCTAGCACGTCTTGAGGCACAGTCTCTGCCTCATCGATGAGATGCACGAGAATGTCGGCCAGACAGATCTCGACATTTTTAGACATATCAGATCTGCGAAAAGAAAGAATTCTTCTTAGCAAAGAAAGCGTGCGAGTTTAATTCGTAGCAGAGGTGAGGCTTACTTTGCAATGCTTAAGAAACGTTTGAAGTAGTCGATCATTAGAGCCTCGGCGTTGGGAAGCTCGAAGATCAGGACGATGCTCTTGACACTACTAAGGCTGTCCAGTAGGTATACTGTATCTGCATTCTGGGTTCCGTCGCCTTTGTCAGTTAGGGTAGAGGTGATTACGGTGAGGAAGAACTTGAACACTTCCTGGTAGGCAGGAGGGCGAGGTCTCAGTACACGAAGCAGCAGCACCTCGGCTTCATCGGGAAGAAAGCCCACACTCACTTTGAGTTCGCTTGGAGAGTATGGAGCTTCAGGCGCAAATAGACGCAATACGTCCGCAATGCAGCAGGATACAGCGCCGCGAACAGCGACTTCCTTGTGTTGCAAGAGCGAGCTTGAGACGAGTTCCTTTGCGAATGACTTCAGAGACCGAACATCGACAGTTTCCTGCTCCATGCTCGCGAGCTCCGCTTGAGCACCTTTGAGTCGCTTGAGAAGTGCATCGGCTGCGTAAAGACGTGAAGACACGCGCGATCAGCTCACTGCGAGGGACAAATTCGGACGCGGGACTACTCACGTGTTTGCTTTGGTGCAACAAGCTTGCCCTGGAAACTGAGCTTAGTAGGAGCAATGCGGGATGCGTCCGCTGGTCTTGCCTGGACCTGCACTGGCATTGTCGTTGACCCTTTCCGGTCTTCTGAGAGTCAAAGCACGCCAGACTAGATGGTGGGCAGCAGCTCCGCCTCCCAACCAACACTTGGACGCGAAGGACCAACTTTGAGACGCGTCGCGCGTCGCGCTCTCAAAAATCACTCGCAAAAAGCGCGCAACGGGTAAATGCATGACCACGCTTGTGCCACTACTCGCACATCGTCTGTCCTGGCCGAGTGATGGTCACGACTCACGAGCACCAGGCGGTCGGCGAGAAGCTTGAGCAAGACAAGAAGCATGAGGGTGAGAAAGAAGCGGTTTATGTTGACCATGCCCATGATCACTTCCAACGACGCTCTGGCACTGCAAATCCGTCCATCTCGTCCAGTCCAGAAGTAGTAGGTTCATTACACGCAGCATATGATGATTGAACAGCCTACCGGCTACCAAAGCCGCCCAACGCATCTCCTTCAGAACCGAGTCCTCCTAACGATGTGGCACCCGCAATGCGCGCGTCCAAAGTATCCACGCCTCCCACACCAGTCAGATCGCCCTTGAGTATCCGTCTGACTGTGTTCTGGAACTTGGCGAAGTCATCCTCCGACGGCGCTGCCAACGACTCGGCCAATTCGTAGATGTACACGCGTCCATCAGCGGATCCCAGTGCACATCTCCTTCCGTCCTTGCGATCCCATGCTAGCTTGTTCAGAGCCCGTGCTGGTGTCCGACCATCTGCGGATGCACCTGGAACCGTGCTCAAGATAGGACGCTAGACGGACGAAAGAGATCAGCAACAGGAGTCCAGGTGTCTAGAAGGGGCACTCGTCACTCACCTCCACATCGTAATTGAGATTGTAAAGGTCGAAGCGTCCGTTTCCGTCGACTTGTCCAAAGAGCGCTGGGTGATACGTGTGCCACTTGACGTCGTACACGTACTCGCTTGACTCCTCAAACGCCAAGACAGGCTCGTACACTGTCGCAGGGCCTCCAGCACCACCAACACCGCCAGGATTCAGTGCCGATGACTGTTGTGTTAGCTTTTGCAGCTGCTGAGCCTCCCTCATTGCGCTCGAATCGCTGTTGCCAGACGCTTTTGTGCCTGGTGCTCCGCCCGGCCCTGCCCCTCCCGTTGCGGCAGCCGTAGATGTTCCTGTGTCCAGCCGAGCTCGCCACAACCGCGTCGTCCAGTCCATGCTACTTGTGAGATAGAGATCACTGAAATCGATAGGCCCGACCAGTGGGTGGAAGTGCATGCCGGTGATGGGTGCCGCATGACCGCGGTACACCTCCGTCGGGTTGATTCCTGCCTTGATACCACCGCGGTCGAAGCGTACAGCAGAATATACGTTGCCCTCCTCAGTGCCCACCAGAAAGTTGGTAGTGTCCTGATCCGAGAAGCCCATCGTCGTCACGCTCACTTCGAGTGCATCCCTGCCCTGCCCGCTGACCAGGGTAAACGTCTCCAGTGGTCTGGTCAGCATATCCAGCATCCAAAAGCACACCGTACCGTCCGTCGAAGCTGTGACAAGATTGTGTGCGTTCTGTGTGCCCACCATCTGCATGCTGTATACCGGGTGTGTGTGACCAGACGCAGACAGCGGTGACTTGAGCACGGGCAGCGCCCGAGCGCGGGTATCCCATATCAAGACTTGTCCACTGTGTGTGCCGCCGCACACCAGATTAGGGTGGAAGGGCGAGAAGCAGACGGAAAGAACATCGGTTTGAGCATGGAACACAAACTCTGGCCGATCCAGAGAATGTGTGTTCCAGACCGCCACAATACCACCCGGGTCGCTACTCGACATCTCGTTGCGATTATAACTTGCTACCGAGAGTTCGGGATGCTGGGACAGTACGATATTGGTGAGCCTTGGGACGCTGCTTGGGACAGATTTTGGCTTCACTCACCTTGGTGGACCAATCTAAATCTGTGACGCTGCGATTCCGGAGAATCTTATCGTCCCAGAACGTCCTGACAAGCTTGAGCTGCCGATGCTGTTCATCATCGCCTTCACCATCAAGGCCGGCAACGGTGTAGTCCTTCAGGAAGTCGTAGTTGTCTGCCAGCGCGCGCTCGACAATCTTCGAAGAGTGTTCTACGAAGTCGGTGAACTCTGTCGCTCCATAAATGCTGCGAAGCTCTTCCGCTGTCAATTCTGTGTCGTTGAATGAAAGAGAATAGTCAGCATCCACTCGTTTCCCCAGGCCCGCAAACTTAATGCGCTTCGTACATACGGCGGAGTTCCTCCTCGATCTCCTTTTCCAGCCGTTCTTCTTCCTTTCTAGCCTCCAGCTCAGCCGCTTGTTCAGCCAGGATTTTGGCCCTGATCGCCTCCTCGCTCAGGGCAGGTTGTTGTAGATTGACGCCATTTGCTTTCAGTGACTCGGCGAGCGGAAGGTCATCGTCGTCGTCAAGAGACGTCGTCTGAACTTCTTTGGTGTAGAAAAGCCTCTCCTGTGATGATTCAAAGCAATATGAGACTTTTGTGGGTGGAGAATTGAGGTCCAACGTAAAGGTGACTTACCGTCTGGGGATATTCGAAAAGGGGTTGTTGCACGTCGATGAGGTCTGGTAGATCCCGTAATTGTCTGCAGCAGAAATATGTCAGCTATGAGCGTCCCTTTCCGCGCCGACTTCGAAGACCCACATTTGGTCAACGACTTCCCCATCTGCCCTGTTGATCATGGTGGTGCCCAAACTGGCACCTTCGCTTCCTCCATGTTCGCTTCCAGCAGCAGTGCCAGGTCCAGCGCTGCCTCCTGACCGACGCGGACTCGAGAGAACATCGCGCTGACCGCCAAGGTAGCTTGATCGTGGTCCTGATCCTGTAGATGCTCCATCGGGGGTAGCAAATCCACCGCGTTGCAGACTGGAGCTGATAATGCTTTCGATTTCACCCTTCTTGGACGCGATGGAGGAGAAGAATGGCTGAATCTGCACATTGAGAGAAAGGACCGCGCGACGAGTTCAGTACCGCGCTTTATCCTTGCATCAAATCCTCTGCTCACATCTGAAGATCCTCGAATATCGGCCGCTCGACCACCAATCTCAGGAGTGCGCGACGAGCTTGAGGCGGCAGAGGCGATTCCTGCCGCTCGATCTGCTCGAACTTTTCTGAGCTCCTCGAGCTTGGCTCGCTTGGCCGAGATCTCGGCACGCCTCTGCGAGCTTGAGCCTTCTGCTGACGACATTGTCCCTACGCGTGTGCCGTCGTCTGTCCCTGGCCTGCGGATGAGGTGGAGAGAAGCTTCAGAAGGCCGCAAGCGACAGGGCTGCGTTCAGGCCATGAGCTTCGTGTAAATGTCACGTGGCTTTCTGACACCAACAGTCCAACACCTGAGGCGCGTCGAGCCTGGCGTGCTACGACGACGCGTCGAAGACCAACACTTGTACCTCAACCACCGCATTAGACATCACGAAAATGCCAGAAGAACTGCCCAGAGTCGACGTGGACTCGCCTGAAGATCTCGAGTACTTTGTCCAAGGTATTCGAGCTCATGCACGCCAAATATTGGAGAAGCAAACAAAAGAGAAAGGCATCGCTCAGGAACATCTTCCTCTACTGTTCCGCGCCATCGACCAGGCGAGTCTGCGAGCTGATTATGTAGGCATTTGGTAGCCAGCTGACGTGTATGACCTCAACAGTGGCTTCTGAACGGCCAAATCCAGCTGGAACCGAACATGCTGGTCAATGGATTGACTTTCACCGAACGCGCGAACCAACCAAGGGGTGAGCAATCTTCGAAGTTTGGCACTACTCTCGTGATGTCTTCTTGAACTTTGAGATTCCTACCGCTATGGCCAATGCAGAAATGGAGGAGTACGACCAAGGCCTCTTCAGAAAGATTGGTGACCTCGTCCAGCAAACCGAAGAACTGACGGAACGAGCCATCGAACATCGCAAGACGCTGCCTTCCGCCCGTGTGGCTGCGCTACGACGGAAACAGGCCCTGTTGGACGAGATCTCAGCGGAGGAGGACGCACTAAAAGCCAAAGCTCTTCTGAGACGCGTAGCTCAAGGGAAGGCGCAAGATGAGGAAGGTGGGTCTTGTTATTCTGCGAAGATACGGCCATCCTTTTCCAGATTGTCTCACGCTGATCAATATCACTCTTTCCCGCAGCGCTCGAACGCAAGGACGACATGATCAACTCCCTACAGACGTCTCTACAGCAGTTTTTGACACTGCAAAGAGTGAGTAGCATCAGGATTGGCTCGCTCGTCACTTTGAATGCTGAATTTCCCTGGTGACCTCTATGCTCTCGCTCGTAGTCAATACCAGCCAAAAGCGAGGCCGCTGCAGAACAGGTCGAAGCTGCTTCCCGTGTTCGCCAGCTCTTCCAGAGGTGAAGCCGTTCAGCATTGTGTCCTTGTGCAAGTCATCTCGCCCTTTGTATTTTTGTTGTATATTTTGCCTGCCAAACTTGGTATTCCCCACGTGGCCAGCTCCAAAAAAGTTGGAGGGCCTGCTTTGACGCGATCTTCCTGAGCAACCAACAAGAGACTCCAGAAACTGCTGCTCCGGAGGGAGGTTGAGCTTCTGAGGAGGACAGCGGACGCACGCGAGCAAGGAAAGTGAAATCCTGCCTGTTGCGATCTCAACAGAAAGCGAGAATTGTCAAGATGCCGCCCCGACACGGCAAAGGCAAGGTGGTCGACGACTCGAAGCCGGAAGACCTGATGGATCTTGCTGGACAGTACGATGAGCAGGCAGGCTTCGACGCTATCGCAGCTCTCAAAGCCGCGCAATTTGGCGGAAAGAGTCTCTCTGCCCCTGTCAAGGCGATCGAGGTGAGTCAACACTCTGTATTCATAGTTCAACAAGTAGCAGCTCCATGCTAAAGTAGATTTGCCTCGCTGAATCCAGGACAAATGGGAGCTCTTGCCAGCATACTTGCAAGTGAAGGGACTGGTGAAGCAACAGTGAGTACGCTTGTGCAGCGCGACATGCCTCAATGCTGTCCCGAAGCCTGACAAACTTCCTTTTCTGCAGCATCGACTCATTCAACTACTTCATCGAGACTGATCTTCAAAACATCATAAAAGCTAATGAGAGAATCACTGTGAGTTCACGCCCATGTCCCGTATCTGCGGCGCCTGATTCTGACAACTGCTTGCTCCTCCTCCCTGTAGTCTGACATTGATCCACGCTTCTACCTCAAATATACCGGCATCCGCGTCGGCATGCCCCAGCGTGCAGATGAGGAATTCAAGACAAAAAACATCTTCCCACACGAGTGTCGGTTGCGTGACATCACCTATTCGGCGCCCATTCTGGTCGATATCGAATACTACCGAGGCGGGAAACGCATTCGAAGAGATAACGTCTCCATCGGGCGCATGCCCATTATGCTGCGGAGTAACAAGTGCTGGCTGAGTGGCATGACGACGAAGGAATTGGCCAAGGCAAACGAATGCCCGCTCGATCCGGGCGGATATTTTGTGGTACGCGGGACGGAGAAGGTCATTCTGGTGCAGGAGCAGCTGTCCAAGAATCGTATCATCGTAGAAGCTGATCCGAAGAAGGGTCTGGTCCAGGCCTCAGTCACGAGGTGAGCAAAACCTGGCACTTGTGGGCGTCTCGATGGCCCGAGCCGTACTGACAGCAACATTGGATTTGACAGTTCCACACTGGAGAGACGTACCAAGACCTATGTGCTGACGAAGAAGGACAAGATCTACCTCAAACACAACACCCTCGCCGAGGAGGTCCCTATATGCATCGTTTTCAAAGCGATGGGAATTGTATCCGACAGGGAAATGATGCAGCTGGTCGCAGGCGCGGATCCTGGGTACCAAGACAGCTTCCTCATCAACATCGAAGAGTGCGCCAAAGCTGGAGTCTATACTCGGAAACAGGCGCTAGAGTACGTTGGTCAACGGTCGAGAAACATCAAGAGGGGTCCACCTGGCACCATGCGGAGACCAATGTCGGAAGAAGGTCTTGATCTTTTGGCGACGACTATACTCGCCCATGTTCCGGTCGAAAGACTCAACTTCCGACCCAAAGCAATCTACATCGCCACCATGGTTCGGAGAGTCTTGATGGCCAGGCAAGATGCATCCATGGTCGACGATCGAGATTACGTAGGTAACAAGCGTCTCGAGCTCGCAGGGCAACTTCTCTCCCTGCTTTTCGAAGACTTGTTCAAGAAGTACAATAGCGACCTCAAGCAGAACATCGACAAGGTGCTCCGGAAGCAGAACCGGACGGAGGAGTTTGATGCGTGGAATCAGATGCGGTTCCTGGAGGACTTGATCACCTCCGGATTTGTGCGGGCGATCAGCACGGGCAACTGGTCACTGAAGCGCTTCAAGATGGAACGGGCGGGCATCACACACGTGTTAAGTCGGCTCAGCTACATTGCTGCTTTGGGAATGATGACTCGTATCTCATCCCAGTTCGAGAAGACGAGAAAAGTGTCGGGTCCTCGTGCGCTGCAACCGAGTCAGTGGGGAATGCTGTGTCCTTCTGATACGCCCGAGGGGGAGGCTTGTGGTCTGGTCAAGAACCTGGCTTTGATGACTCACATAACCACCGATGTTGAGGAGGGGCCGATCGGGAGAATCGCATTCATGTTGGGCATTGAAGGTGAGTAGCAATGGACAGACACTGGATGAATTCGACGACCGCTGACGGCATTTGGGTTCTGGTGGGATGTAGATATCAGTACAGTTACGGGAGCGGAGCTATACGAAGAGAAGGTCTATCTGGTGTTCCTCAACGGTAACGTGCTTGGAGTGACACGGTCTCCGTATCGATTCGTTACCCAGTTCAGAAGATTACGGCGGGCAGGCCGCATGTCCGAATTCGTCAGCATTTACACCAGCTCGCCCCATCAAACAGTGCACATCGCTTCGGACGGAGGTCGGATCTGCAGGCCCATGATCATTGTCAGACGGGGACGGCCAATGGTCACATCGAAGCACGTTGCCAAGCTAAAAGCAGGCGAGATGCAATTCGACGACTTCCTGACACTGGGCTTGGTCGAGTACCTGGACGTCAACGAGGAGAATGATTCGTACATTGCTCTCTACGAAGACCAGATCGTTCCAGCGACTACACATTTGGAGATCGAGCCGTTCACCATCCTGGGGGCTGTGGCTGGCTTGATCCCATATCCTCACCACAATCAGTCGCCGCGGAATACGTACCAATGCGCTATGGGAAAGCAAGCCATTGGTGCTATCGCATACAATCAGCTGAACAGAATCGACACGCTGCTCTACCTAATGGTCTACCCTCAACAACCGATGGTCAAGACAAAGACGATTGAGCTGATAGGCTACGACAAATTACCTGCTGGCCAGAACGCGATGGTGGCGGTGATGAGCTACTCTGGATACGATATCGAGGATGCATTGGTGCTGAACAAGGGCTCGCTCGACCGAGGGTTCGGAAGATGTCAAGTGATGAGGAAGCAGACGGTGCAACTGCGGAAATACCCGAATGGAACCTTTGACCGGCTTGCGGATGCGCCCACGGACGAGAATGGTGCCAAGCAAGACAAGTACCGCCTTCTGGAGGAGGACGGGATCGCAGGCGTGGGCGATCGGATGGTCGAGAACGATGTGTACGTGAACAAGCAAGTGCCAGCACAGGACGTGCCGGGCATGGCAGCGTCGGTGGGAGCGACGCCCACTGCTGCGTACCAAAATGCGCCAGCGACATATCGCGGGAAAGCAAACGCCTTTGTAGATCAGGTGATACTGACCGAGACGGATTCAGACCAGACGCTGGTCAAGGTGCTGCTCCGACAGACGCGTGTGCCCGAGCTCGGTGACAAGTTCTCTTCTCGCCACGGTCAGAAGGGAGTCTGTGGACTGATTGTGCCTCAGGCGGACATGCCGTTCACGGACACGGGCATCAACCCGGACATTATCATGAACCCCCACGGTTTCCCCTCTCGTATGACGGTGGGCAAGATGATCGAGCTCCTCGCGGGCAAGGCGGGCGTGATCACGGGCAATCTGCAGTACGGCACGGCGTTTGGCGGGAGCAAGGTCGAGGACATGAGTCGGTTGCTGGTAGAGAATGGATACAGCTATGCGGGCAAGGAGTGTTTGACGTCTGGTATCACGGGCGAGATGATGGAGGCGTACGTCTACTTTGGCCCGATATACTACCAGAAGCTGAAGCACATGTGAGTGTCAAGCACAAACAGGGGAAGAGCAAAGTACGAATCTGAAGCTGAATCTCGATTTTTGCCTTGGTCGTTCTCAGGGTTATGGACAAGATGCACGCTCGTGCGCGTGGTCCGCGTGCTGTGCTGACTCGTCAGCCTACCGAAGGTCGGTCAAGAGATGGTGGACTGCGTCTGGGAGAGATGGAGCGAGACTGCCTGATTGGTTACGGTGAGTGGCAAGCGAATGACCAGCTGCGCTGCAAGTTTTGATGAACTCTGATCAATTCCCAAACTTTTGCCCACATCCAGGAGCAACGCAATTGCTACTGGAGCGACTGATGTTGAGCTCGGACGTGTTCAGCTGCAATGCTTGTCAGCAATGGTGAGTAACTCGCTGGTCAATCTGCTCAGTCATCAGCTGCTGAAACCACGCTTGTCATCTTTCTCAATCTCCGCACGTGCGTCGTGCAGCGGTCTGCTGGGCTACAATGGCTACTGCGTATACTGCCGAAGCTCGAAGGACGTGGTCAAGCTTCAGATCCCATACGCGACCAAGCTGCTGTTCCAGGAGCTGATCGCGATGAACGTCACCCCGCGACTGGTGTTGGAAGATGCTGTATAACAGAATTCGGGTGCAGTCGACGGCCTCCCCGTAATCGACAAGGAGCGACCCAGGTCGACACTGTTGTTGTGAACTTTGGCGCTAGGACGCCGTGGGCGAGATTGTCCACGTTTGCCCCGCGTCGTTGGAGCAAAGTCACACGCTGACAATATGTGGCACAATGGTGATACAGTGGTGGACTGGGTGATGATGATTAGGGGCTATGTGATCTTTGATGCTGACGAGGTGCCAGACGACGAGATGATTGCTTGCTTGCGCAAGCAAGCAAGATGGGGAGAGCACAGCGCTGTGACACTGGAGAGTTGACGAGCGAGGACGCTCTTTTAGCGCCAGCAGCATGTACCAAGGGCAGAAGAAAGAAGGAAGGAAAGGTGCGGAGAACAAAAGAAAGGGTAAGGATGGAGTTTGACGGGTGGTGTGCCTTCCTTTATGTTCTTTGTTTGGGAAGAGCTGTCACGATGGTGCTAAAGCATGCCTTGCTAAATACACACAGAGCAATTGTGCATGAGTGCGGGTTGGGGGAAGAGCTGCGAGATGGGGTGGGTGGGAAGGCAAATCTTAATCTGCGTCGCGTGGGAAACTTGGTCGATAGGGTGCAGGCCCCAGCCCAGCAAGAACGAGAACCCAGCTCGACGGAACACGCATCCAACCGTGTTCAGAAGGGGCTGTGCAAGTGCGGGTATCGACCCGAGGGCGAGGACCAGATTCAAGGCTTGTTCGATTCGCTGCGACTGGAATGCCAAACCTTCTCCAACTGCCTGCCCCCCGATGATCGCGAGGGTTCTCCTATTTCCGTGGAGAGTGCATACAGTATCTCCTGCATCAGTGCGTCTTGCAGAAGCTGCTGTTTGGACATTTCGAGGCACACCATACATGACATCCTTGCCATCTGCATCAAGTGGATTCATCCTGAGAAGGCAGCAGCCATCGAGATGGCTTACCTATCGCTCTGTTGCCGGCGAGTACATATGCATGGACACCGCAATCATCAGGCAGCCAAGTGATGAAGACAATGATGAAGACAGAGAGAGAGAGAGAGAGAGATTGGCCAAAAGACTGGGCATCCAGCCTTGGGATGGCTTGGTTGGATGATGGGTTCGGGTCTGGTCGGGTTTTGCTGGGTGTGGAGGGAAGACACTCACACCAATTAATCGGGAACCGCGGCACAACATCGGCAAGGGCCGCCCTTCTCTCGCGATTGATTATCGAATCAGCCAGCTGCACACAAAGAAGCGCCCCTGTCCCCCCATCAGAAGCAGCAGCAGCAGCAGCAGCAGCAGTCGAGTCTTCCTCCACTCTGTGTCTGTCTGAAGACAGCTGGTTGAATGTGTGTATGTTGTGTGTGTGTGTGAGAGAGAGAGAGAGAGGAGATGATGGCGCCATGTCGGGGTGTGTGTTCCCCGCGTTCCTCAGCTTGGTTGGGTGTTGTTGTCTGGTGTCTTGCTGGCTGGCTGGCTGGGCTGGCTGGCTGGGCTGGCTGACTGTTCTAGCGGCTACACTCTGTAAAAAGGCTATGTTGAAGTGCGTTCACCAGGGGAGGCACACTGCTCAACTCATCAACTCGACAGAGCCAAGCCCAGACCCAACCGCCTGCTCTCATCACTACCTTGTCTCTCTCTCTCTCTCTGCATCTCGGGTGAGTACTGAGTAGTCTGCGTGCGTGCGTGCGTGCGTGAGGCAACTTCTGCAGCTCACGCTCAGTCAAGTTCCCGATCATCCCTATCATCCCCATCAACGTTCCTCTCTCACTGCACACCAACAACGCGAAACCCGCATCTCGCTCTCTCTAACAGCTGCTCCTGCTCCATATCAATTCTAAGAGCACCCAGGTTTCATCATGTCGGTGAGTTGTGCCCTCTCTCTCTCTCTCTCGCTCGCTCTCGCTCTCTCCCGTCTGTCTGTCGCCCCTTTGCCCGCTCGGGCACCGACAAACACCTCATCAATCCCTTGCATCACCCACCAAATGAGAACTCTCCTCTCCCAAGCAAATCGCGATCAGTACTGACTCAACTGAGCCTCAACGTCTTCCCTCTCTTCTCCCCTACCACCCGCCCCTGTTCCTGCTCTCCCCTGCCTTCCCTCTCCATTCTCGTCCACCTCCGGACCCGTCCTCCTTGGCACTCACAACGTCCATCGGTGTCTCCCCCCTTCATCATGTCCTTGTCATCATCAACTTCCTCATCACCCACCCTCACCGACCACTACGATGCATTCTCGCAGGAGGTCGCCCCCGCCGGGTCCGACCCGGAAATGTACTATGTCAAACAACACAGGATCGGCAAGGGAAGCTTTGGGTCAGTCTTGTCTTGCAAGGGTTTGAAACCGAGCCCGCTCGCCCGCTCACCCAGGTCTCTCCTTACCCCCCTCCCTTTTGCTCATCTACAGTGAAGTGTACAAGGGATTTTCCAAGATTACCCGAAGACCAGTCGCCATCAAGATCATCGACCTCGAGAACGCCGAGGACGAGATCGACGACATTCAGCAGGAGATCGCCATCCTCAGTCAGCTTGACAGCGAGCATGTAACAAAGTCAGCCCATCTTGCCCAGATTTGCGCACGCGTAGCATCTATGCTGATCATCCCCTTTTCCCTGCTGCTGCTCCGACAGATATCACGGCTCTTGGCTCAAGGGCACAAACCTCTGGATCGTCATGGAATACTGCTCAGGTGGCAGCTGCTCAGATTTGGTACGTCCTCCTGCCCTCAACTCGTCAATGGGACCTGCGCCGGCCCGCTGACTGGATTCCGATCTCGCGTCTGTCAATTCCCTCTTTGCAGATGAAGCCCGGCCGGTTCCGCGAGGACTACATCGCCATCGTCCTGCGTGAACTCTTGAAGGGTCTCGACTATCTCCACGGCGAAAACAAACTGCACAGAGACATCAAAGGTGAGCTGCGCGCGTCCATGATGGTCTAACACAATATTCGACAGAAAGGAGCTTACATGCGCGTCTCCCATCATTAACCACCATTGAAGCTGCCAACATTCTACTCTCAGCATCGGGCGACGTCAAGCTGGCCGACTTTGGTGTCTCAGGACAACTCACAGCCACCATGACCAAGAAGAACACCTTTGTCGGAACACCGTACTGGATGAGTCCAGAGGTTATCAAGCAGAGCGGGTACGATCACAAGGCGGACATCTGGAGTTTGGGAATCACAGCAATCGAGTTGGCAATGGGAGAGCCTCCCTATGCCGACTTACATCCCATGAAGGTGAGAATCCCCTATACATGCGCTGCTCATCTGATCAGATGGCGATCCTGATCATGCATGCTGCTTCTCCTCGTATCACAGGTACTGTTCTTGATCCCCAAGAACCCGCCACCTCAACTCGACGCGTCTTTCTCCAAATCCTTCCGCGAGTTCGTCAGCCTGTGTCTGCAAAGAGACCCAGTCAATGTGAGCTCAGCTATCTCCAGCGAAATATCGCGCGTCACATGTTCTGACACTGCTTTCTCTTGACAGCGTCCACCTGCAAAAGAACTGCTGAAGCACCGCTTCATCCGATCGGCCAAGAAGACGAGCTATCTTACCGAGTTGATCGACCGTCTGGAACGCTGGCGTCAGGAAGGTGGCGAGCGAATCGAGCAGGAAGAGCTGGACCGCGAACGTCCAGACTTGGGTGACATTGGCGAAGAGAACGATGCATGGGACTTTGGTACGATCAGGCACGCCATCCCAGCTGTGGCAGTGCCAGGTCAGTCGATGCCTCCGCGCGCAAACGGATCAAATACCGGAGGTGCTTACCAGCAGGGTTATGGCAGCGGAAGTGCTGCTCAGGATATTGGAAACGGTCGTGGGCCTGCAGGAGGACGCGCATATGGTGCTCAACCACACGACAGATACAGTAGCTCAACCTCTCTCGACTCGGACGGATCAGGATCATTTGGCGGCACAGTTCGTTTGGCAGGTGGGTTTCCCCGCCCTGGAGCTGGTGGCGCGAATACCGGAGATTCCAGCGCAACTGCTCAACAGTCAGGATCGAGATCGGGAA
This sequence comes from Tilletia horrida, assembly GCA_001006505.1. Lineage (NCBI taxonomy): Eukaryota > Fungi > Basidiomycota > Exobasidiomycetes > Tilletiales > Tilletiaceae > Tilletia > Tilletia horrida. The sequence continues at coordinate 96,923 of LAXH01000032.1, forward strand.
CACCGCGGGCTGATGCAACGCGCGAGTCCGCCTTGCTGGAGCAACAACGAGCAGCGGCTGCAGCCGGGGCGTCGGCTTATGCGGGCCCGAGCAGTCCGCTGCGGAACCAGACAAACCACACTGGCTATCTGGCTCAACAACAGCCTACACACCAACAGCTCCATCATCACCATCAGTCGCCACTGCGCTCTGCCTCGGATCATGCGCCACCGCCAGTGCCGGTCAAGTCGCATCGAAGGACGGGAAGTGAGATTGATGACATCTACCCTGATGCACCACAAGGACCACCTCCCACTTCCTCGGCAATGGCCGCTGCAGCGATCGCTGAACGGCGTGCATCTATGGAAGCACAACAATTTCAACAGCAGCAGCAGCAGCAGCAGCAACTACTACTGGCTCAGCAGCAGCAGCAGCAGCAGCAAGCACAACTTCAGCGAGAACGTGAACGTGAACAGGAGCGACGGAAAGCAGAGCAGGCGGCGGCGCTTCAGGACCCAAATAGCAGGAGGGTGAACCCGGTCAACACCGACGGCTCGGCATCAGGGACGCGTAATGACGACGAGGAGGAGGGACCTGCTTCTGCGCTCGACGACTTATTCGGTCCCGTGCTGGAGCGCCTGTCGATGGCTGTGGCGCAGCAGCACCAACACAACTCGACAACACGCGATGTGGCGGTCCGGTCGATCACTGGGATCAGGGAAGCCTTGGAGCATGCCGAACATATCACGCCCGGTGTGATGAACGCGCTGGCAAACGAGCTGTTCCAGTGGATGGGCGACTCTGGGCCTGAAGAAGGTGGCGACTACGAAGAGAGGGGAACGCATTGAGCGGGAGAAGGGAACAACAGCCTTCTGCCTCCCTTCCAACGCGCTTTTTCCCTTAGCCATGAGTAACTGGCGAGCCGAAACAAACACGAGCGCTCTCGCCCAGCTCCGGTACAACCTTGTTTCCACTTTTACCCGCCCCAACGGCCAAACTTCTCCCGCATACGATCAAGGTCTCTTGATGTCTCCGCAGCCCCGGCAAGCCATCTACTGTATACCACCACTCCCCAGCAACAAGCGAAGATCTCGGAACGGTCCTGTATTCACGATCACTCGCACGAAGGTCCGTGCTCGCTCATCCGTCTGTGCGCACAACCAAATCCCGGGACCAATCCCCACCCAATGTACCGGGCGGCCAGCACCTCTGATGCAATCCTCGCGTGCAAACAATGCGGCAGTCTGCATTTTCGCCTCATAGAAAGTGTTGGTCCCCCCCCTCCTCTCTCCTCTGGGCGCATCCGTCGAAAACCAGCGATCTGTCCAACTCTACACGCTATCTGGTCAGAACCACCGTTTTTCTTCGATGATTTTTCTTTCACTCGCGGATCAAAATTCGTCTCAAGCCCTCTACAAAGAACGCTACCTATATTCCCTCTTTTTTTTCTTCTTCTCCTTTCTCTTGTCCAACGCTTGCGCTATTCCTCACTACCCCGCCATCCGACATTCGTCATTCTCTCTTTTCCCGTGAGGCCGCTCTATAAAGTTTCCTCGCCTTTTCTACGTCAAAAGCACTTGGTCCCGTTCGCCGCTCGCAATCGGCACGTCGTCTACGTTTCTATTCCATAGCGGCGGAGCGAAACGAATCCCCAAGGGGAGAATCTGTGCGGGCCGCTGTGTGTCATTGAATTCCGAGTCGGACATGCCATCGACGGTCCTCGACCCTCCTGGTCCCGTCTGAACTGGCCGGTCGACGTGCTTCCTCCTTTTCCTCCCCCTTTTCGGTGTCATGCGGGCGGATATTTGGCTATCCACTCAGGCTCTCCGATCCTCCTCATACACCTCAATCTCTGTACATACGTGCGGCAACAAGGCGCTCCCCGAACAAGGCTTCGAAGGGTCCGAGAACCACCGGAACACAGTGCTTGCTGGCAAGACGGAACATCAAGCTCTCCGCCGAACGACCGGCGTCTGGTTGGTGGAGAAGGTGCAAGCCTGGACGGTTTTCTTACAACGAGTTGGCATTCCACCTGCCTTGTCGTCCCCCATCTTCCTCCCAATTTTTTTCCCCCATCTGCTCGCCTCCAATCTTTCCACGTCAGCCATGTTTTTCCTCTGCAAACCTCCAATATCTCATCTCGTCCCTCGTCTTTTCTCTGTTTCTCATCTCCTCCTCCTCTCTTTCGCTCACACAAACATCCTCGCTCATGCAATCTCAAGTCTCGCACAGCTGTTCCATCTCTTTCTTTTCTCTTGCCACCTTGCCGTCCAACTCTCGAGCCGAGACCTTGTCCCGCTCATCCGTTCATGAGGATGCAAAGCAAGGCGGTGTGTGCCGACGGATCCGGGGCTCAAGTGATCGGAAAATCAGATGAGGTGTTCCTCCTCTCACGACGAGACAGCACACGGATGAGGTCAACTCAATCGTCACGGGATGAGATGAGCGCAGGTCATCCTTGACGGACCCCTCGACGTCGCGCACAGGCATATGGGATGTTCAACCTGCACACAGGCTCGGCAGCTCTTAATAGAGGCATTGAGTTTGCTTCTCTTTCCTTCCAGCTGAGGCTTTTGGAAGCTCCTGACTTTGACACGCTGTGGTCACCTTGCTCGTGCTTCGTTCGCTCGTCAGGCTGACCTTTCCTCTCCGTCCACAATGCGCGCTTCTTTGATATTGTGCTATGCTTCCTTGTTATGCTCCTTCTTCGGACTCGGAGTCGTCGCATCCGACCACGCCTTTGCCCAAGGTCACCACTATTCGATCAAGTCGTCTCGAGACGCCAAAAGCGGGAAGCATCGCATGGGACAGCATGCGGTAGCTGATTGGAACAAGATCAGAGCCTCGCACCGCCGTGTTCGGCATCGCTACGGCCACAAAGCCCCTCGTCGTGGACGTCACAGGCGCATCGGCAGTCAGCGTCTCTCTCCCGCTCGTCTCAACCCCCACCGCGGTCATCGTCAACACCACGCCGAGGACGTTGAGAAGGTCGTTCACTACGACCACAGACCACCTCCGAGCGATGATCAGTCAACGATGGTGATTTCGAAAGGTGGTGGTGCTGCTTCAGAGGCATCCTTCTCCGCCAAGCTGGTAGGAACGTTCCATGACGACGAAGCGATCCATTTCCTTACCAAAGTCCACATCGGCACCAACCCATCGCCCTTCCAGCTTCTCGCAGACACCGGCAGCTCCGTGCTATGGGTCAAAGGACAGAGAGCGTCTTTGACGGCATCACACTCGGACGATGGTGCGGTCTTCAGGCCCAAATCGAGCGAGACCTGCAAAACGACGGGCGATACTTTCAAAGTTGCATACACCGCAGGGAAGGTGAGCGGGACGGTGTACAAGGACACGGTCTCACTCGGACGGGAGGACTCGCAGCTCTCGCTCTCTGATGTCAGCTTTGGAGTCGCGGACCGGGCCAGTGCGGACCTCACCGATGACGAAAGCGACGGTGTCCTTGGCTTGGCGCCCATCTTCCACACCGACGGCAAGAGCGGCTCCACAATCCTACGCGAGATCTTCAAGCAGGGCAAAGAACAGGGAAAGATGTCGCGCTCGGTCATGTCCATCTTCCTCGGTCGCCCTTCGTCGGGCACGGCCGACCGGTCCGAGATCAAGTTTGGCGGGATTCATGCGGAAGGCGAGCTCTTCCACGGACCGATCACCTACGTGCCCCTTCTGACCACGACGCACTTTTGGAAGTTTCGGGCGGCAAGCTTTGGGGTGGCCGATGCGGCTGATGAAAATACCATTGGGCCTGTGGACGCGGTCATTGACACGGGCACCACGCTGATCCACGCACCTACCGCGCAAGCCGAAGCCTTCTGGGCTGGCGTCCCCGGCGCGAAGAAAGAAGGCGCCGATACCAAGTTTGACTCATTCTGGGCCTTCCCGTGCGCCCAGGAGATCCATGCGCTGCTCAAGCTGCCAGACGGAACCACGTTCAGCATCGCGAGCCAGGACATGAATCTGGGCAAGGTGTCGGCGGGATCGGACCAGTGCGTGGGGGCATTGTATGCGCTTGACGGTGCTGATTTTGTGCTGGGCGAGGCGGCGCTCAAGAGCCTTTATACGGTTCTCGACTGGTCGGAACGCAGGATCGGACTCGCGCGGGCGATTGGGTGAAGTTTGCCGCCAAGCGGATGGGAGCCCGCTCTCAGTTCATCAGGATCATGGACCATACCTTGTGCGTCGAGCTTGGGAAGCTGGATCTTCGCTCCTCTTCACCCTGTCATAAATTCTCCACACTCGCTCTCAATGCACCAAGTTCTGGAGCTTGGCATTCGATCTTTCAACAACGACTTGATGATGATGCGATCAAAGGATGTGGGTGACTTGTACTCTGTACATTGGTATCAAAAAATTCTGAAGAAGCAAGCCATCTGTCGAAACTAGGTGCATACAGGCAGGGGAGCCCGCTCGTCTTTGAGACCGAACATCTCAGACGAGCAGACCACCTATAGCCATGCTGGCGGTGAAGAGTGCCGTAGCGATGAGCGAGCCCGCTGTGCCTGGCTGCGCGAGTAGTCCATCGCGAAGCTTTTCCCAGGGAGAGCTTTGGCTGAGTTGAAGTCCAGCGTCGGAGGTCGGTGGCGGGGGCACTGTGTTCCCTCCGAGAGACACCAGTACGGGTCCGGGACACTATAGAGTGGACGACGATACCAGAGCAGCAGACGATCAGCGCACCGTTGAGCCAGGTTACCAGGACAGCAGACAGAAATGAAACTCACCAGACCAGAAAGACCCCATCCGACGCCGAAGAGCGCAGCACCAGCGATCAGCCTCGTGTCGATGCGCGTCGAAGCGAGGCTTCCCCACTGCGAAACGGGCACGCGCCACAGCGGAGCGGCTGCGCTGAGGCTGGGTGCGACGGCCACCGCTGCAGTCGATTTCGAGGTCGAGAGGTGCTGTTCCGCGGACTGTTGTTGTTGCTGCTGCTGCTGCTGCTGCATACCCCGCTGAGCGCGCACCTTGGGCAAGATGTAGGTGAAGTAGTGGAAGCTTGCGGGGAGAATGCCTCCGAGGGCGACCATGGCGAGGGAGGGATCCCATGTGCCTTGCGCGAAGTGTGCGGGACTGAGATTCAGGAAGCCTGTCACTTTTGAGGGACGCTTTTGTTGAACGGGGAGGATGACAGACGCATGCAGTCAGCTTCTTTCTCGCCAGACTCAGAGCGCGCAAATAAAGACGAGGAAGCAATCACGTACCAGCATTCCACTGAGGGCGAGACCGATTCCGAAGTGGACGCCCGTGCTGAAGGAGGTCACTCGAGCTGCCTCCTCATGCCGCCGCTTGTGTTCTGCTTGAGCCTCGGGTGTATCATCATGTGGACCACGACCAGCAATGACGCGTGGGCTGATGACCCAGTATACAAAGGCAGGGATCTGGAAGGCCAAGAGCAAGAGAGGCTCTGGGTTGAAGGGGGCCTGTGTCGATGGCGCTGAACTGGAGGAGGGGTGGTAGGGAAGGAGGTGGGCGAGAGGCTGAAGCAAGTTGGTGACAACGGCGATGGAGAAGAAGGTGGCTGTGGCTGCGATGCTGCGTGGAGAGAGGCGACTAAGTCCGCAGAGGAAGTGACCAGAGGTGCAGCCAGATCCGAGCTGTATGCATGCATGCAAAGCAGATTTTTCGAACACGGTTGAGATCTCGTAGCACCATAGGTCAGCTGGATTGGTTTCACTCACCTTGGTGCCGACACCCACGAGGAAGCCGGGCAGGAAGATGCCAAGGAGCAGAGTAGTTAGGGGGGAGCTTGAGACAGGGCTGACGATATCACTTGTGGAGAGTGCGTCGTCAAAGAGTTGGATACCGAGCTTGCCTTCGAATGAGCGTCTGCCGGCGGCGAGTAGCAAACCACTGCTGAGGAGTCCGAGAGTGAAGAAACGGGCGGTAGACTGCGCTGTGTGATCGCTGGTCTGCTGCTTGGTGGCTGCGTTGTGACTGGTGGACGACGAAGACGAGAGCTGGTGGAAGAGTGTGCGCGGGATGCGGATGAGGATGGAGGCGACAAAGGAGTGAAAGAAGCCGCTGATGCCGAGTACGGTGCCTGTCTGGACGAGCAGAGCGGAGACGGAGGAGGAGAGGATGAGTCCTCCCAAGAAGCTGTGCACCGGCGTGAACCCGACTGCGACGGGCATCGTATGTGTGTGGTTGATGACACTGAGCAGGAAGAAGGTCAGCAGGAGCGAGCAATGCAGGTGTTTGGAGAGAAGCAAGCTGATCAGTCAAGGTGGATGATGGTGGTCCAGTTCATCTCATTATTGCTTGCTCTGGACGCAGCAGCATCAGCATCAGCATCGAGCTCCGCGTCCACAGCGAGAGGAGTTAGTTGCTTGCAACACATATTGAAATTTTGCATGGTCTCTCCACTCTCCAGCCATCGTTCACGTCGAGCACGTTTCTATTGACGCGGCAACTAAAACGTCTTTCGCGAGTCGCGTCACGCCCTAAACAGAGCTGCGCGCGTCAGCGACCAAGATCTCAGACTCCACCGAGACTTCCTCGTCTCTCTGACCCTTCTTTTCTCGCGTCCCGATCTTCCATCTCTCCTATGTATGTACCACCACCTCCCTGAACGCGCTGTATTGTCGCAGCGGTCCCTCAGTCGATGACATTTGGTACGAGCAAGTCTCACTTCCTTCCAAGATGGCGCGTCTCGTACTGTCGACGGACTCGCGATGATGTATCCCTGAGGACCTCGCGTCAAGATACCGATTTTGCTTTCGCATCATTGCCATGCTGACCTTCTTTCTCCCCACGCTCTGCGATTGCACGTCCACCTTTTACGGTATCGCACATACGACATCAGTTATCGGCCATCGGACGCCTGTTTCATGCTGACACTGAGCTCTTTTTCTGCTGTTGTCCGGCTTCTCTCACCTTCTAACTTGCTGCACTCCAACCCTCCCAGCGCCCATTACTTAGTAGACTGCGCTCTGCTGCATATATACTCACGGCAAGCGCAGGGGAATAAATGATATACTCGGGCAAGAGTAAAGGCAAACTCCAGTTTGCATTCTTCCATCCATCGCAGCAAAAACTATCCAGGTCGATTCTCCAACCTCGAACGATCTGGCTGAACGCTGCGCGACAGCTCGTTATTCCAAGGCCTGTACTTTTTCGTAGAGCATGCGTGATCCCATGTCGCAGCGCCTCGCTACCAGAGCAATGCAATCAGATCATCTCCACGCTCTCAGATTCAAGCGGGTTGGCCTGATTGGTCCATTTTGGTTGGTTGGAGCAGAAGATACATATGATGGGCGGAGATACGGCCGAGAGAGATGTCAAGGTCACGTGCGAACATGTTGCGTGTCTGTGCACCCCACTTGCGAAGCTGCCGCGTCCCTCATCGTCGATGCGCTTGACTTTGGTCAACTTGACGTCCACCAAAAGAGCAACACCCAAGGTACCAGAAGGAAGCTCCGTTCTAGCCCTCTCTGACATCGACCGGTACGCAGCTGGTTCCTTGTCTCGCCAATCATGTCTCGCCAAGGCCAAGAGTCTGTCATCCCCGTCTTCTCCAAGGACCCAGAGAAGAAGAAGGACGACAAGGATGGCGCCGATGATCCTACCAAGAACAGCAGCTCAGCGACAGGAGCCGGACCAGATGGAAAGGATGGCAAAGCAAAGGAAGACGCAAACGGGAAGGAAAAGGACAAGAACGAGATCAGCCAAGAAGATCTTCAGCTCAAGAACGAGCTCGAAATGCTCATCGAACGCCTGCAAGAGTCCAATCAACAGCTCCACAGACCCGCTCTCGAAGCACTCCGCACCCTCATTCGGACATCGACCACATCCATGACCTCCGTGCCGAAACCACTCAAATTCCTCCGACCTCACTATCCAAGTCTCAAGCGCGTCTATCTCAGCTGGAAGAAGGACTCTGCCGACCGATCCCTCCTCGCTCAGATTCTTAGCGTCCTGGCCATGACTTATTCCGACAATGGACGCAGAGAGACCCTCAGATTCTGTCTCAAGGCGCGCAAGGTCGGCCTGGGCGAGAACCCAGAGGACCCAGGGCTCTGGGGTCACGAATACATGCGCCACCTCGCATCGGAACTGGGAGAAGAGTACAACGCATTGCAGCTCGCCGAGGTGGAAGATGACGAGGAGATCGCTGCTCAGGCATCTTCTTCTGCTGCTGCAGCTAAAGCTGCCACTACAACCGCAGCGGACGCTACTGTCGATGCAACCTCGTCGGCCCCTGGAGACGCGAACGGCAGCGCAAAACCAAACGGCACAGCTGCCACCGACTCCCTTGCACCCAAAATCTCTTCCAGTGCAGCCATTCTGACTCCAGAAGAAGAGGCAGAGCTCGCGGGAGAACCCATCACCACTGAGCAGCTGATCGATCTGGCCTTGCTTATCGTACCCTTCTCGCTCTCACACAATGCGGAGGCCGATGCGGTGGATCTCTTGCTCGAGCTAGAGTCGATCGACCGGTTACCGCCGTTTGTCGACAAGAACACTTACGCGCGCGTGTGTCTCTACATGGTCTCGTGTGTCTCACTCCTCCCTCCACCAGACGATGTTCTGTTCGTCCGAACCGCACACGAGATCTACCGCAAGCACGATCGCTACCCAGAGGCGCTTGCACTGGCTCTCCGACTCAACGATATCGAGCTTATTCGCGCCGACTTTGAAGCGCCGCAATCACCCGCTATGCGCAAGCAGCTGGCCTTCATGCTTGCTCGCCAACAGATCCCCATCGAATGGCTGCAAGACGACGAGCACCCAATCGAGGATCAGGAGCTCGTCGATGCCGTGTCCAACACTCATCTTTCATCGCGCTTCCTCTACTTTGGCAAGGAACTGTCCGTCTCTGAGCCCAAGAGTCTGGAGGACATCTACAAGACTCATCTTGAGAACACCCGGTCAGGCACCACAGGCGCCGGCGTCGACAGTGCGCGGGGCAACTTGGCCAGCACTTTCGTAAACGCGTTTGTGAATGCCGGATTCGGAAACGATAAGCTCATGGTGGGCGCGGAGGAAGGGCAAAGCTGGATCTACAAGAACAAGGGCGAAGGCATGCTCAGCGCGGCCGCCAGTCTGGGCATGAGTCTGTTGTGGGATGTGGACACCGGCCTCGGACACATTGACAAATACACATATTCTGCGGATGAGAACATAAAGGTGAGCATATTTGCAATGTACATGACAGTTGATGGACGTGTTATCTGACGCATACATTCATTGCATTCGGTAATTGCTTGCACAGGCTGGTGCTCTGCTTGCATACGGCATTTTGCACTGCGGCGTGCGGTCCGAGGTCGACACCGCGATTGCCCTTCTTTCAGAGCCTCTAGAGGGAGACTCTTTGTCATCGAAGATTTCGGCGATCGTCGGTCTGGGAATGGCCTACTCGGGTTCATGCCGCGAAGACGTTTCCGGCCTTCTGCTGCCCCTCGTGGCAGATGAGTCTCAACCGATCCAAGTGTCGTCATTAGCAGCGCTCTCGCTCGGTCTGGTCTTTGTTGGCTCGGCAAATGAAGAGATTGGACCCACAATCCTTCAGACGATCATGGAACGCGAGGGATCGACCCTGCATGAAGGCGAAGGGGCAAAGTGGAGTCGATTCCTGGTCCTCGGTCTGGCGTTACTGTATCTGGGACGACAGGACGAGAGTGATGCCGCGATTGAGCTGCTTAAGGCGATCGAGGGTCCCCTTGCGAAGGCGGCTGGCGTCTTGGTCGACATGTGCGCATATGCGGGCACAGGCAATGTCCTGAAGATCCAAAGCATGCTCCACCTTGCCACGGACCGCAACAACAAAAAGTCGGGTAGCGGCGAGGACGAGGAAGGCGGGGAGGGTGCCGGCGACAGCGAGAATGAGGAGAATGAGGCCAACAAGGACAAGGAGGAGGGCGATGAGAAGCTCAGCGATCTCACTCAGTCGCTTGCTGTGTTGGGTGTGGCTCTGGTCGCCATGGGTGAGGATGTGGGAGCGGAGATGTCTCTGCGTCACATGTCACACTTGATGCACTACGGTGAGCCGGCTCAGCGAAGGGCCGTGCCTCTCGCCTTGGCACTCCTGAACCCATCGAATCCGAGCATGCCCATACTCGACACACTCTCCAAGTACTCGCACGACTCGGACCTGACGGTCGCACTGAACGCCATTTTGGCGATGGGTCTGGTGGGTGCCGGCTCGAATAATGCGCGGTTGGCACAGATGCTGCGTCAGCTGGCGGTATACTATGCGAAGGAGCCAGATTGCCTGTTCATGGTTCGCGTCGCTCAGGGCCTGATACACATGGGCAAGGGCACCATTGGAATCAACCCATATCACACCGATCGGCAGTTGATGAGCAGAACGGCCGTAGCCGGTATTCTAAGCGTTCTCCTGTCGTTCACGGATGCAAAGTCATGTGAGTCTACTGTCCGACCTTTCCCCACGCACGCTATCTGTACTTGAGACTGACACCGTGTGGTAACGACGCGTGAACAGTTGTCCTGGACAAGTCGCACTGGATGCTTTACTACCTAACGACAGCGATGTACCCACGCTTCTTGATCACATTGGACGAGTCTCTGGAGCCCCTTCCAGTGTCCGTGCGGGTGGGCAAGGCGGTCGACGTTGTGGGCCAAGCGGGCAAGCCGAAGACGATCTCTGGATTCCAAACACACACCAGTCCTGTACGGCTCGGCACTTACGACCGTGCGGAGTTGGCCACGGAAGAATATCTTTCCTACGCACCAGGTGAGCAACTTGCCTTTCCATGTAGTCAGAGACAAACAGTTGCTGACGATCCAGCATCTCGTGTCTCCCTCTTCTGCAGTGCTGGAAGGCTTCGTGTTGTTGAGAACCAATCCTGGATACGAGAAGCCTTGAAAAGCCCAACCCTACTTTCTGCCATTGATGATCAACCCTGTCTAGCCTTGTAGTCACAATCCCTTCTCGCAGTTCGATCATGCAGCAAACTTAAACACAACCATCGATATACAAGCTAGCTACAAGCAAATCTCGAACGTGTGTGCGATTGCGAGTGAAGCACATCAGACAAATGCCATGGTGTGAGGCGGGTTACAGAAACGGGCTAACATCCCAGAGCTTCAAAGCGGGTGCATATTGAGTGCGGTGCAGCTGGTTCGAGTCCGATGTTTCGTGATCAGAATGGTGATCGACGTCTGATGCTGAATGAGAGTTGGACTCTGAAGTGCTGGTTGACAGTCCTTCTCCGAGTTGTCCGTCCTCGTCGTCCCACTTGCGCGAGCCGGACAACGTCAGTAACAAGGGAAGAGTGGGATGGAAACTCGCGCATGTGACAGCGTCTGTGGACGATGGGCTACGGATCAGCCGAACTCCAGCAGAGGGAACGTCTCAGCTTTCGTCTCACCATCATGCGCCTCCCACTCGCACAGAGGACCCAGCCTGATAGCTTTGGGATCTGGATTCTGGGCATCTCCGTCGCCTCCGACCAGTCGTCCCTCGTACTCGGCCAGCAAGCTGCGCAAAGACTTTGTGTTGCTGGCTTCCCTTGTCTGCTCCGTAGGCGGGCCCTGTTCAGAAGGTGGACTCAGATCAATGTCCCACATTCTGACGACTCCGTTCGCATCTCCCGCACAGAGCCTCTTCCCTCTCTGATCAAGGTCGAAAAAGAGCCGTTGTTGAGTCCGTCGTCTTTGACTGCTTTTGCGTCTTTTGTGTCCGCCGATGGGGACAGTCTTGTGGCGCGACGAAGACGAAGCTGAGTCCGGATGTAAGATGGCGACGAGGGTCCCGCTGGTTCTGTCGTTGTATGTGGCTTGGGCCCGGCCTAGGAAGTCGACGGCGAGACAGCCGCAGAGCAGACGGATGTCGTACACTCTGATCGAGTCTGACCGGCGAGTCTGGACAAAGAGCAAGTTCGGTGCTGCAGGATGGAATGCAAGCTAGGGTGCAGGGAGTCCACATTGTCAGCACTGGGATGGGAAGCTCTCAGGATCAGATTTTTGGAAGACTCACTTGTGAAATTCCGGTGCCGCTCGACTCTTTCCATCCCGCGACGCAGCATTCACCAGCACTCTCTCCCCGACCAAGTGCGTACAGGCCGACGTTACCGGTGAAGGTGCCCACAGCGAGCATCTCGTCCAGCCGCACACTAGCATGATCGCCAGCTGTCGCAGGTTGAGATGTTGGGGAACTGTGAAAGCCCGCATCGAAGGTGACCGAGAGGGCGGAGACAATACCCCGTTGTTCTGCAGCAGCGCGTTGTCGTCGAGTCTGTCTCTTTCGCCGTAGCTTTGCTCTCCGCGACAGCGAGCCATCTTGCTCATCCTTGACGGGTATTCTCTTTGCCGACTGCCCGATATTGGCACCGCTTCCTGCCAAGGCCAAATGCTTGTGTGCATTGAGACCGGATGAGGAGAGCTCGTGGATGGTCAGGTAGGAGTCGTGACCCGCATAGAAGCTGCGGTTTATGGAGTAGGCGGGTGTCACCCTAAGGCTTTCATGCGTCGCACAATTGAACATACTCATGAATACACACCGATCTCCATAAGGGCTAAACACGAGGGCGGTTGGACCCACGAAACGCTCGACGTGATCCATGATGCCGTAGCTCGTGCGTGACTGTAGGAGTGCAGAGGAACAGAGGTCAGCGTTTCCTCGGCCCTCTTCATCCTCAGACTTGATGCTGTGGATGGCTTACCTGGCCCGAATCTGCATCTACCAGCCGGATGGGAACGTTTCGGACGCTAGAAAGGAAGCACCACGTCTGCTTTCTTGCAAAATCCTCGATGCCGTCTTCAACATCATATGCAGCCACCTCCTGTGACTTGCGTTCGTTTGGTTGAATGCTCGCTGTGTGGACGGGCGCATGGCCCGAAGAGGCATATGGATACCAGGCCGCGTCGAGCAAAGGCGACGGTGCATGGTAGACGGGCATGGCCCCGGCTTTGAGTGTTGCGTCGGAAACGGGCCGAGAGTGAGATGGGGCTGTGGAAGGTCCAGGCTCAGAAGAAAGAGAACATGAGAGGCGCAAGATCTCGAGCGAGTGCTGTTCTCCTTGGAGCAGCACATGCGATCCATCTGGGGCCCTGCAGAGAAAAGAACAAAATCACAAGGCAGACGGGGGTTGGTATGAAGAGCAGAAGATGGATTGCATGCCGATTCAAGAGAGGTCAATCAACTCCATCCGGCTCAGTGGCAAAGAGTCGACCAGAAAGACGATGGAAGAAGGACGCTCACCATTTGGCCCTGCGCCAGAAGGACCTTGTCTGTCCCACTTGCGCAACATCGTGACTACCATTGATGCTGACCGCTGCCGGTGATGCTCTTGCCTTTCCCTTGTGAGCCCTTGGGTCCGGTCGGGCGAGTGGACCTGGACATCCACACAGCAGACGAGGTCCAGGCGCAGACACGCCGTCCGCAGTGACTGCCATCTGGTCTTCTTCCCCTGCAGCCAGATGGTGGTTCACCTGACGCCTGCCCTTTCCGTTCTCGCCTGAGATGGTAGTGCTGACTCGTAGCTCGGACTTAATTTTACAGCGCGTCATCATGCTCCCGGTCGGTCCGTTCAAACAAGCATGCAGACAGCAAGTGAAAGAAGAGGTGCACAAGTACATGGAGATTGAAGTAACACAGTGAGACAAGCTCATTGGAAACGCATACAGTAGCAAGTCAGAACGGACAGGAAGACACAGGCCTGGGCAGATGTACAGGGACGGGCGCGCTGGGCAAGTCGAATGAATGCGCAGGAACCGTTCCGAACCTTCCACCACAGTGCTGGCCCGGTCTCATACGCCGACTGGAGTGAGATTATGTGCCGTGGGGAAACGGAATGGCCTTAGAGCGGATCGATCAATATGGGATTGTCCTCCGGTGAGCACAGTTGATACGGTTGAATGCTGGGTTGCTGAATGGGAAAGCGCTAGACGGCCGAGGGGATGAAGAGTGGTTGTACAGGACTGGAGATGCTGGGGACTAGGAAGGCGAAAGGGTGCTGGAAGGTACGATACGTGGGGCGAGAATATGTGCTTGAGGCGTAATGGATGGGTAGGCGGTAGCGGGAAAGGGTGGGGGGGCGATGGATGGAGCAGTGGATTCTATCGTGCTGAAACCGTGCTGTGTCCTCTAAAAACCCGTGCGCTGAGCAATCGCTTGCTGGAAAGGAAAGGGGATGCTGTCTAATGCGCGAGACCTCGAGAAGCATGTGTCTTTTCCGCCTCTAGTCTAGCCTTGTTCGCTTCGAAAGCCTTGGATCGGACCTCGGCCTGCTTGGGGCAGGCGTGTTGCTCTGGTAATCTGTGAGCGCCACAGAAGTGTGAAGTGCAGTGTGGGCATTCGCCGACAATCTTGACGGCTGCGTCCCGGCACTGGGTCTCGGTGCCGGCCGAGTGCTGACATCTCTTGCGAGCGCCACCACGGAGGCGGAGGACGAGGTGGAGAGTGGACTCCTTCTGGATGTTGTAGTCGCTCAGAGTGCGACCGTCCTCGAGCTGCTTGCCGGCGAAGATCAGGCGCTGTTGGTCCGGGGGAATACCCTCCTTGTCTTGGATCTTGGTCTTGACATTGTCGATGGTGTCGGAAGATTCGACCTCGAGGGTAATAGTCTTGCCGGTGAGAGTCTTTACGAAGATTTGCATGGTGTCCAAGCTGGTAGCTTCTGAGGGTTGGAAAGGGCAACCGAGTGGCAGGGGTGTGCAGCGAAAGGGAGGAGGTAGAAATGAGCTTGGGCTACAGTGGCAGCGGGAGTGACTCCGTAGATAAGGGGCTCACTCACCCTAAGTTGTACGAGTACTTAATGAGGAAAGGAAGAGGATGACGAAAACCTTGACTCTCGTGATCGGCAGGTTGATGATGGTGGTGATGGTAGAGAGAGGAGAGGGGGGGAAGCGCGATAAGGGAATGAGTTGGTCTTTAAATGCTTGCTCTTTGCTATGAGCTTGTCGCCTCCGACTCAGTCTGACTCGGTTGCCATCATTGGGCCCCTCGCTCGTGTGAGCTTGGCCGCCGCTGCTGAGCCGCGTCACCCCTCCCGCCCCAGACTGGCCCGATCTCGCCCAGTCTTATTTAGAGGCCGGCACAGCCCAGTCATTCATTCGGCCCGATTCCTAGGAAATTTCATTTGCCGATCATCGTTGCGCAACGATTCTGACGCGGCACACTCGGACCGATGCAGCCGCCAGAGTGGCCATGCATGGATGCTCACAGGCATCATCGATTCATCTCAGCATCAGAGGCTCCAAGTTCCAACTCGAGCTTCGGTCAATCTTACCTCACATACATACACAATGGCACAGGTGAGGAGGCAGCGAGCGGCTCAGAAGCGCAGGTACTCTGCTGACTCCCTCCATCTCCCTCTGTGTCCTTGCGCTTCCGACAGTGTGCATCCATTCGGTCCGCGCTGGCAGACTGCCTTCTAGCCTCACCATGCGTCCTGCAGCAACGGAATTCTCCACAAGACTGCTTACGGAATCCAGAGCTGCAACAGGCATTGCCCGATGAATGCAAAGGCCTATACAGAAGCTATGTCGAGTGTAGGAGAAGCATGGTGAGCTCTCTCTCTTGTTTCCGCGGACGGGAAGTGGAAGCAGCTCGGCACTCATCATTTCACCTCTGTTTCACTGCTCGGTTCTGCAGCTTGACATGAGGAAACGGTATGTCAATGCAGCAGTCAATTTGTGCGCGCGTATGGCTGACCCTCTGCCGCTCTGGACTCTCCTTCGCTTCTCCTTCTGTAACTCACAGATTCCGCGGCAACTTCCTGACACCACCGGGCGTCTCTTCGTCACCAGCAACATCATCAGATCCAGCATCAGCATCAGCGAGAGACGGACCAATAGGCGGCAGTGGTGGTGGATCGGGCTCAGGCGCAGCAACAAGCTCAGGGTTTGGAGCCAGTCCGAGTGCTGGTATCAGTCCAAGTTGAAGAAGCAATAGATCACGAACTCCATCAAGCATTGGTGCAGCTCCCCGACCTTTGACCTGAACGCCTTTGGCATGCCGAATGAACAGTGGACGGTTTGGGGGTAGCTTCTCTGTTGGCTTGGGACGATACAACAAGATCGGCATTTGGTGAATCAGGGGACATACAATTGTACAAGGTGCAGATGTGAAGGATGATAGTACATCGCGAGCGGACACACTCGAAGAAGTCGTGGAATGGCACAGGGGGAAAGGGCGCGCTTGAAACGCCTCACGCCGCTGCCGAGGCAGCCTCACCCTGCGCCTCTGCGACTTTCTGTACGGGCGCACATGAGAGCAAGCGTCAGCAGGATTAGTACGCAAACCATGTGCAGGTAGCTGATGACCGCGTCTTTGCGGACCCACCATTCTTTGTATGTCGACCACTGAAGAGAGATTTGCATTCTTCTGTGTGAGCATATTTTGAAGCTCTTCGATCTTCTTCCCTACGAATTCAGCTCGTTCTTGATATAATTGTTTCGCAGCGGGTGTCTCCTGAGCTCGGATTTGCACAAAGCATGTGATGAGGTTCAGCCAGTTCGGTAATACGGCACAGATTTATATGCGGGGAGGACAGGCTCACCTTCTCAACGTAGTAGCCTGTGCCAATGTCAACCAGGACGTGCTCCACATCCGCCAGCTTACCGGGGACATACAGAGAGGCAGTCAAGGGTACGAGGGTATCCTTGTCTTGTGCCCCAGGTGCTGATAGACTCTCGAGAGCTTCTAGACATGACTTGAACTTTGCCTGGGCCGTGCGAAGTGCACCGAAAGAGTCGGAGAGGTGTTCAATCTCTTGCTCCAGCTGCCTCCTGACGTCTGCGAGCTGGCAATGTGAGAAGGTGTGGAGTTATTTCGGAGCTTCCCCGTCACAGCTAGAGGATTCGGAGCACCAGACTCACCTGAGGTAGGCTGAGGTCGGCGATGCTGATGCCTTGTCCCGCTTCATTGCCTGAGCTGCCGCCGCCGGCGGACGCTGATGAAGACATTGCTGCTGGCTGTCCTCGAGTGCTGCTCTTCGTTCGTGATGTTCTTGGTGCTGAAGCCAGGTCGCAGCTTCTTCTGGGTCAGAGACCAGAATGCTCCGAGCATCATCCAGCCACGTGGCATACGGATCACGTGTGCGCGATCGGCATGAGCTCATGGAACCGCATCCTGGCCTGAGCGCCTGACTCTCGACCACTCACTCACTCACTCAGCAGTTGATCACACCACCGCCAAAGTCGAATACAGCAAGATGCCAGTCCGCTCTTCAGACATCATCATCATCCTGATCGCCATCCTGCTGCCCCCCGCGGCAGTAGGCATCATGACCGGCTGCTCCTGCGACCTCCTCATCAACCTCCTCCTAACCCTGCTTGGGTATATTCCGGGTCACATTCACGCGTTCTGGCTCATCTACAAGAAGATCAAGGCCGAGGAAGCATACGGATACAATGGGTTCATCTACAAGGGCAACGGCGAGTACGTCCGCAACCCCAACGCTCCCGCTCCAGCTGTAGCCCCACCTTCGTACGGCGCTACCTCATGAGAATCGGGCCTTCTCCAGCCTTGAGCGCGGCCATCGTTGCGATCAGAACACCATTGCCTCGCTGGCCAACGGACTCGAGCGTCGTGCACGCGGACTATCCATCGCATCCCTCGTCAGGCCAAGCTCTCCTCAAACACACGATGGAACCACAGCCGAGCTTTCTATCTCTCTTCTACATACACTCAGCCTTCCCTGACCGCTTGTATCCTCAGTATCTGTTCTTCTTCTCAGCACCACCCTGTCCTGTTCCAATGTAATTCGCGCCGTATACCATTCTATCCTGCCTGCGCCTTCATCATCCTGAGGCTTGAATATGTCTGCTGTGGTGCTGGGCGCTATCGAGTTGAAGAAGTGACGTCGGGTGGGAAATGCTGTGCACCGACAGAGATCCAAAAGCTCAGCCCCAACCGGCGGCATTTGTGCCTCGTCACCACCACCTCATCTCCCGTCTGCAAGGAGTCGACGAAGACAGCGGACCATGCCTTCCATAAGCACCCTGCCCGGGCCTTCCAAGTCCAAGGTCAAAGCCGCCTTGCCGTCCTCCACCTACAAGATTCTCACTGCCACTGTCGGCCGCCTGTATGCTGCTTATCCGGACCCAAAAGCGTGGTCCTACACCGGCATCGAGGGTGCGGTAGCCTTCGTCCGCAACCTGAACGTCACACCAGGGATTCCCTCGGCCAGCGGAGAGGGACCCTTTGCCTTCAAGATTGTCGACATCAAGGGCACGCGGGGCATCCTGTGGGAATGGCAAGTAGAGCTTAAGCCCGAGGCATTCGAATACTGGAACGATCGAGGATTCCTGCACACATTCGCCGGGACCGAGTCCATGCTTGCCTTTTCATTTGCCAACGAGAGCGAGGCTGCAGAACTCTTCAAAAAGGTCAACAATCGCGGAAAGTACGGTGAGCTGCATGCTTGGCTCATCTTCGTTGTCGCAACTGCATTCTGACCATCACTCGTTCTCTCAGCTAAAGCCAAGGCGTCAGCATCGTCTTCGAAAAAGACCAAGAGCGGGGGAGGCAAGATTGATAAGTCGATGATATCAGGCCCCACCGGCTTCAAGCATGTCGCCCATATGGGCTATTCCGCCGAGTCCGGATTTGCATCATCAGGCGATGTAGACCCATCCTTCCAGCAACTGCTCTCCCAATTAGCAGGTCTGGGCGTCAGTGAGAAGGATATCAAGAAGAACGAGAGCTTCATCAGAGACTTTGTCAAGGGCCATGGCAAGGCAGCACCTGCTGCGGGAAGGAAGGCAGGCGGGGCTCCTCCCCCGCCAGCGTCTCGCGGTGTCACGGCTTCGCCCGGTTCAGCAAAGAAGGCACCTCCGCCCGCCCCGCCGTCGCGATCCATCACGCGCAAGCAACCTCCGCCGCCACCCCCTTCACGCGGCGCCGCCTCCATTCCTGCCTCCTCATCCAACTCATCGTCGATTGCCCCACCACCTCCTCCTCCGCCGCCACGCTCAGGAGGAACTTCAGCTATTCCACCACCACCGCCTCCGCCCCCTTCGGCGCGACCTGTCCCTGCGGCAAACATTCCCCCACCTCCACCACCCACACGGCCTGCAGCAAACATACCTCCGCCTCCACCAACAAGACCACCTGTCGGCGGAAGTGCTCCCCCACCTCCCCCGCCGCCGCCGCCGCCCGCACGAGGTGGATTTGCATCTGCCCCTCCCCCACCGCCTCCACCACCCGCTCGAGGAGGAGGGGCCCCTCCCCCACCACCACCTCCTCCTCCTCCTGGAGGAGCAGCACCAAGCGCGCCCGCTCCACAAGAGGGCCGCGGGGCTCTCTTGGCTAGCATCCAAGGTCGGTCCATTGCCGATCTTAAGAAGACGGCAGGGCCAAACACGGGTGGAGCTGTCGCATTGGGTGCGGTTGCTGGAGTTGGATTGGGAGCTGCGGGCTCTGCCGCGGCTGCGGCGGCTGACGATGATGGATCTGGCGGGGCGGGAGAGGGGCCTGATCTGGCTTCAGCCTTGGCGGCTGCTCTCAGTCAACGCAAGGGCAACATGGGCGACTCGGACGAAGAGGAGAGCGACGAGGATTGGTAGATGCTTGGAGACACTTACTTGCCCCCCTCCCCTATCTCCCTGCCCCTAAGTTCTTTCTTCCAACAACATCACACAATCTTGCTGCGCGCTACCTTTCTTTCAATCCTGCGTGATGCCATCAGCTTCTTCAACATCGATAGCGCCGTCCATCGTTCGGGCCCCTCCTTCGCCTCTTTCTCTGTTTGCTGCTGACATGCTTGCCCATCTGCCCCACTGACCTCCACCTTCAGGAGGCCCTCGAAGCAGAGGCGAGCTGTTTGCCTACCGCCCATTTTGAGTGCGTATAAGGTCCGCTGAGGTCGACGGCAGCATGCATCCCTTTTGCCTGCCTTGCCTTCGACGGACTCTTTGACAAGCACTTGACTCACCTCCTCACGACACTGAATCTTTCCTACTCCAGCCATGGCCCTTCAAGTAAACACTGCTAATCTTCTGATCCAGTGCGTTCCCTACACCATCTCCTGGAGTGGTGGCGAAGCGCCTTACTTCCTTGCGATCACCGCGCCGAACGACATCGGCTCGGTGTTGGAAAACCTCGGCACTCAAAACGGCCACAGCTACACATGGAAGGTCGATCAGCCCGTGTCCAGCAAGGTCGTTTTTGCGATCACCGACAGCGCGGGTACCTCTGCTCTGTCCGCCCCTTCTCCGCCCATCGCCAAAGGTGCCACGTCATCTTGGTGGGTGACGACCTCTGCGCTTCCTTGGCGTGCGGCTGTGGCCTGCGTCTGACTGCTGTGTCTGGTCTCTCTAGCTCGAACGACGTTTCCGACGACAAACCCGGTCCATCTGGCCACAACAGTACCCTTTCCTCTTCTCCCAAGAATGCCACCTCCAACGGCGGGAAGAACAACACCGATACCGATGGCGACAGCGACAGCAACGATCCCAAGTTCGCTCCCAGCCCTTTCCCCACGGTTCCAAACACTCCCTCGGTCACTCCCGATACTCCTAACCAGCCGGCCCCTGGCACTTCCAATGTGCCCCCCGCGTAAGTCTTGTCTCGATCTCGACAACTGAGCCTTCTTCTGACAATCATCAGAATGTTTTGGATTCCCAACCAGCATCAACTCTGCTCACACGAACAAGCGCGGCGTCGCAGCGCTGATCGGAGCGCTCGGAATCGCGCTTGCCCTCGCCTTCAGCGGCTGAGCAATATCGCCGCCAATCAAGCAGACTTCATCCCTCCAGCGTCATCGCACGAGGTTCACATCCAAGTTCTCATTTCTCTCTCCTCCCCCATGACAATCCGTCTACCTCCGTCATTTGTAGCGACAGTAGCTCCAGGCAATTGACTCGGCTTGCTTCAGCATCCATTGGCGAGATTGGACGGGAGTTTTGTGCAGGAAGGCTGGGCAGACGTGTTCATGGGTATGGGTGACCCTGTAGCGATCGCACAGAAGGTTGGTCTTGAGGTTTCTCTGCCACGGACGTTCACCGTCGAGAGTCCAGCATCGTTCTTTCGGTCCATGATGACTGTCCTGCACCGGCCGCGGGGAGGGGGGGAAGAGCCGAAGCTGAACCGTGGACAGACTGACGGACTTGAGATGCTCAGGGGCCAAGCATTGCAAGGGAGCATGGGGTTGAAAGGGAAGGAAACACACGTTGGCAGCATAAGCAACTAAGTACAGGGACCCTCGGGTGACATCCTTCTCGTCCTAGTCGGGCCGCGCTCTGCTGACCACCCTTGAGCCTCGTCCCCCCGGTCACCATGGACAGTCACTCGCGATGCTCTTGAGTCTCGGTTCTACACATGAGCTGGCTTTGCCATCAACCACAGACGCACGTCGAGTACCATCGCACCACCACGCACAAGACATATACGGTATGAAGGTATCGCATACATTCTGGTTAACACGAGCAACGGGAAAGCAGCAGCCTCATCTTCGAGCTCGGCGACACTGAGGCGCTAGTCCTCGACAGCGACGAGACCACACAAGTCGGGCAGACGTCGCGGAATGCTGTTTCGGCTTCGCTCGAATGCGGCAGATATGGACTCGGAAGGTCTGTACGGCACCACGGACAAGTCAGCGTCACATCCGTCGAGACCGATCCAGGTGGATCTGGGAATACCTTGTTCTCATCAAGAAGGTTCATCTGGGCTCCTGCGACTTCAGGAAACGCTCTGCATCGGACTGTAATACCGCTATGACTTTCCTGCGACAATGCAAGGACTCGGTCGAAGAGCAGGCAGCTGGTGTCAACTGTGAGTGATATGTTGCGTTGTGTCTCTGCCTTTCATCCTTGCTTCTCGGAGAGCTGATATGTCAGATGGATTTATGGAGCAGGATGGCGACGGTACTTTGAAGGAACAAGAGATGGGATCTCGCTCATCTGGACAGCTTCGAGATCAGATGCGGTTGAGGCAG
>LAXH01000033.1:0-30756 GCA_001006505.1 Tilletia horrida
TACCCTCCATCCCTTTCTGTCATCGATGAAGTTCTCCACAGTGCTCGCCGCCTCCGTGGCTCTCGTCGCCTCCTACATGCCATCGTCCCATGCTGCTCCTGCTACCGACCTGCAAGCTCGTCAACTCGGCGGAGGCCCCAACGACCCCGCCTTTGGCGCCTACTCTGGCTGGGGCCGGACGTGGTACGACACCCGCATCGTGGTGCCGAACAACTTTGATGCCATCCCGCGATCGGACGCACGGTGCTCGTACGACATCGTCTTCCGCCGCGATGCGCGCGATACATACTACTACCTCTCGTACTACTCCGTCTTTGGCGAGGGAGAAGTGTGAGTCCCAAGAAAAGACCCCCCGGCATCTTGCTCCTGCGACATAGCAACGTTTTATTCCTGAGCCTGACTGAGCACCATACCGCTGCCTGTCCAGTGAAACTCAAGAGCTCAAGAAGCCGATCAACCTCCAATACCGGGGCACGACCGACTCCGCCGGCCGACGGGAATACTACGGTTTCATCGAAGACGCATGCTCGACATTCTACACCGCTCGCCCCCAGCCTCGGGTGTTCAAGATCTACTTCACCGAGAAAGGTCGCAGCAGCAACAACTACATCTCGCCCAAGTTCTATTGAGTGCAAATGACCACACGCGTTGTCCCCCCCCTCGATGCTCTCTTGGGAAACGGGGCTGCAGAATTGCTGCTTGCCCCAGACTGTATCCATATTTTCTTCCGACAAAGCTATTTTTATCTGATCAAGCAATGTGGATTTGCAATCTCGAGACATGGGGAACGAACAAACTCGTCCGCACAAGGCCACAGAGCCGGAGGAGAAGGACCAGACAAGGACGGGACTGGTAAGGGAGCGGACCGTTTTCTTGTGCAGCAGTCCAGCGAAACTACGGATGGGAGGAACAAGCACAAATGTTCAGACAACCCTGTTCGTGAGAAAACTCTTTCATGCACAGCACGATACATGAGGCCTTGTGCCGGGGTTGTGACATTCCAAGGCATATTCGGAAGCCAATCGTTTTTTGGGGGAGGGGGGGGAGGATAATTGGAAGGAACCCCAGGAGGATGTCAGAATCGATTGATCGATACCAGAGATCAACCCACCGTCTTCATAACGTTCACTCCGCTTTCCTCGGTCGACTCACCGACGCTACGAGACACTGTTGGGATGGCTCCACGCAGGGACCTTCGCAAGGCCCGCTATTCTTCCCACAGCACTTCGTCTGTCCGGGGATGTGGTGCGCCGGGCTGGTCAAGAGCGGAGAGCGCTCCAGTGCCCCCACGTGATGAGGGGCTTGGTAAGGCTCGGGCTGGGTAGGGATGTGCATGGGCACTTTCCGAGCCTCCTTCTTGGGAGGGTGTCCGAGCATGTATCCGAAGGGACCTGCCTCTCCCGGTTGTGACTGTGCGGCCGGAGAAGGATGGTGCGGCTTGGGCCTGGGCTTGGGAATGTAGGGAGACAGTTCCCGAGCTTGCGCCTCATGAGGGGGTCCGCTGGGCCCGGTGCAGTATGCGGTACAGTCAAACCCGGGAGCATGCATACCTTCGCAGGGCAGCACACAGTCGATATACTTCGAGCACCGAGAAGTTTGACAAAGGACATGGATGTTGAGCGCAGGGCCGGAGAAGCGTCATTGCGAGGAATTGGTGGCAGTCAGAAGCAGGATTGTGAGCGAAGATGATGATGTGATCTACCCTGAGCAAGGGAAGCGTCTGATTCAAGTTTGGAGTCGCGTACCTCGTTTTGCACTGGAGTGACTGTGGACTGGTGATCCGATCTGGTGGCACCCGACGAGGCGGATTCGACCTTGTTGCAAGTCAGTGCGAGGGAGAACAACAAGAAAGCAGACAGCAACTTCATCATGGTGCAAGATGTCAAGAGAAAAATTTGGTCAAAGCTCTCAATCGAGTGGGAGAGGCAGAGTTCCATCATGGAGCAAAGCCACCAGCGCTGAAAGGTGGGCTATAAGTATGTCTTCCGACGACGCAAGGGCAGTTAGCAAGTCCACTGAGGTATGGTTCAGCCAGGTTCAATCTGGACTTGACACAGAGTGCCTGCATGAGTCGTGGATCTGCGTTTCTGGAGAACGGAGGTGCAGATGAGAGCCATCCGAGATTGAATGGTAAGATCGGACATTCAGAGGCCTGCCTGACCTGAATAACGGGGACAAGATCGTTCAACAGAATCTTCCTGAAAGCATTGGCCAGTATTGTCCGGACGGAATACTCTGATTGAGAGGAAAGGCGGAGGAAGGCAAGTGAGCAATACAGATGAGATCAGCGAACAAAGACAGGTCACCAGACAGCGCGGACAAAGCCGTGCTTGCTGGTTCCTGCTATGAGCCACGTTCAGTCTCGGACTCTTAAAGATCTCCACCATGCACGCAGTCGGGCTCGGTCGGTCGCGATTCCCCCGGAACGATTGCCGAAATCGTTTAGGTGTTGATTCTATACATTTCTTGAGAGACTTACAACGATGGATTGACATCGCATATGAATACATGTCCACGTATGGGCGTGGTCGACCTGGACTCGGATTGTGCGTTTGATGGACCCGCTAGGTGCAAAGCTTGGTCCGGGAGATCTCGACCTTTGCTGTTAGAATCGTGTCCGAAATATGAAGAAAGTGGGCCGAGAGATGAGCAGGTGCAGATTGGTATATTGAGTTCCAAACGATTGGCGAGAAGATCAGCGGTCGACGATGACCGATGCTTGTGGGAAAGGACTTTGTCAGAGTCTGTGCTGGAGTATGATAGCATGATTGAATGCTGCCGAGCTGGGTAGATGTTGAAGCGCAGTATGCCTGGAGAGAGGCCCTATTTGTACAAGTTGGTCGCCTCGGCAGCGGGCTGATTCGAGCAGGCTGCTTGTTGATGAGACGGAGAGGGTGGTATGGTGGGGGGTTGTCGATGTGCATTGATGTCCTGCGGGGACTGCATTCATGTCGCTTTGATGTTTTACAGATGTAGGGTCGTGCTAGATGTCCTTGACAAGTGGGGCATTGAGACTCGTCCGTATGAAGACGTCGCGGATGTGGGGCCGGGCGACGTAGGCCCAGCTTTGAGCACCTTTACAGCCTTGTCAAAGTCTTGACGAAGCATATGGCATAGCTGCCGATCTACTGCATCCACCGAGGTGGGGAAGATGTGGCTGGAAGTTAGCATGCCGATGTTCACCTTTCGTCCCGTGGGCTGGAAGTGATTGTTGCAATACCCTTGCAGTCGCTCGGTCAACGCCTGGAAAGCTCGCGCTCGATCCATGCGGCGAGAGCGAGAGCCGATCTCCATGACATTGTATCCTACGAAGAGATTGACCTGGTTGAGAGCGGGGGCCTTCTCGAGAAGTTCGGGCAGCAACCGCTCAATCTTGTCGATAGAACTCTGGGTGCTTCCTGGTGCAACGGTAATGTGAACGGAGATGAGCTGCATGTCTGTCGAGGTGAGCTTGAGCACCATTTCGTCGGCCATTTCGCCGTAGAGATGCCATTCGAAAAGTCGTGTGTGTTCCAATGGGGTCAATCGGGGCTGGTTGGTGGGCAGGATCTGAATCATTTCTGCTGCCTGGCCGACATAGTAAGGGTGGCTTGCTCGGACCCAGGCGGCAATCTCGAGCTTGGGTAGGTCAAGCAGTCGATTCCAGAATCTCACTGCATGTTTACGCGCGCTCTGGCCTTGGAGGATTTCAGCATGGCCACAGAAGAGGGTTACGACATTTTGTAGAGCTGTGGAACTGTCGAGCAAGACGTCGAGCTTTGGTGAGCGATGGTCTCGATCTTCCTGGATGTCAGTGTGTTCGTAGAGGAGCGGGATGGCCTCTCGCTGGAATCCCTTGCAGACCTGGGCGAGGACGGGGAGAGTGCTGGGATCACTGAAGTGAATGACCTGCCTCAGCAGCTCGAAAGGCAGACGATGAGCGGCCGAGGTGGGAGCTGCTGGAACAGAGTCTGGAGCAAGCATTGTCATGGGTATGGAACAAGTAGAGAAGGGGAGAGTACTGTCGTGGTGGCGATGCAATCCAAGAGGGTCAGGAAAGAGCACGGGCGGCTATGGACCTGTGTCGACCGCAGACATCGGCCTGATCCAAGCCTGATATAAGCAGAGGTGGGAGGCAAAGGTTCGTCCCCGTCAACGACTGGGTCCTGGTGGCCGTCGAGGTCGTGGCCGATGCGGTTGTGCGATGCCGCTTATCAGCCCGGTTGCCTGCCTCATCCAACCAAGCACAGCAGCACTCATCTGGTCTGCCACATGCCTGTCTTTCATGTCATTGCCCAGCTGAACAACAGCTACCATGCTCCATTGCTCAATGAAGGATTAAGACAAGGACAAGCTCGTGTTGGGCACAGCGAAAGAAGAGAAGGATCCAGAGCAGGAGGTTGTGCTGACTTCTGAACTGAAACGGACGAGGATGCTGGCAAGAGGTTCGAAATCAACAAAGCCATCAGGTCAAGTACAGACTAGAAGTCGGACACGATCCATGGTCCATGGAGCTCGCCTCCCTCCGGACAACTTCCACCACTAACTCTTACTTCCCATCTCCACCTCCCTGTGTGTCGTCTTTGCAAGTCAGACAGGCTGAGAGGATCAGCAATTCAGCATCAATGCCGAAATGAGATAACTGGCTCTCGTACGAGAAAGCTCAGCACCATCGCGCTCAGACATCTCACATCTTGCCCGTCATGAACAGCTTTGATATTTCGATTGCCAACGACAGTACAGACATCAAGGCAAAGCTCCTCGGGGTCGGACCATGTACACAGCAAGAGAGTTCCTCGCAGAGAGCGCGGTGAACGGCCCAGGCAGCAGGGTCAATATCACCACAGGAGCTGCTGCCGGTGCATCCTACGATCTGCCTCCACCAGGAGCTCCGCCCCTCCCACCCGCATTCTACGCCCGCATCGCTCCCATCCCACTCCTCCTCTCCCCAGCCCTGCGATTACCACCACCCATCTCGTTCCCGCAAGATCTACACCCACTGCCTACAGACATTGCGCCATATATGATCTACCCCTTCTCCCTCGAGAGACACGTCTTACATCCCGATCCATCAGCAGGCGGACCCCTCGTCGAAGAAGATCCCTTGGACATCCTCCAGGCCGCCAAAGACTTGCTCGACGAGAGAGCCGCGGCGGCAGAACGAGACCGGAAAGCGGCTTTGCAACGGATCGCGCCTGGCTGGGCGGATCTGGAGGGACGGGGTGGTGTCTTGGAGCCCAAGAAGCAGCATCGCGTCTCGGCGAACGCACGAACGACATCGCAGCCTCCTCCTGTCTCCCTCTTCGATCAACTCACCCTCGGCAGCTCAACAACACCCCCCAATCCGTCATCCCAGACAGCATCAGACGCTCCACTCATATGAAGTTGAAGTTCGACCTCCTTCTCAACTTGCGCACGAACCGCCTCTAATTTTCTCACAACTGGAGTTCCCAGGGACATCCGTCACCATGTTCCATGTACTTGTCACAACTTCTACAATGCTCGCCAACCCAACAAGTGTAACACTAGACATCTTGCAGCAAACAACCCAAAGTCAAACTCTTATACATCAAGCAGCGACTTCCTTTGCGGCCATGAGTTCAGTAGATCTCTGCCATCATCAGCGCAACGGTGCTGGTCCAGCCCGTGAAGGGATGACCCCGCTGCCCCTCCCCCGTGGTGGGGTTGTACTGCTCCCAGGTATATCCTGTCCGCACGTATTCCTGTCAAAGTGATCAAAAAGAAACCAGTGAGTTACCAGATTCTTGGTAGGTCTCGCTCCGGTGGACCGACTATGCGAGCAAACAAGCGCACCTTGTGAATGTTCTCGACCACATTCTTCCGCAATCTGCGGTAGATGCTCTTGGCCCGATCTTGGTACGGCCCCTCTTCCACCATGTACCGCTATTGGCAGAAAGGTTCATCAGCATCAGTCGCCGAATCAATTCGTTCCCAAGGGGAAGGCGAAGAAAAATGACTCACCTTCTTGAGAGCACCCAGTGCCAGATATTGCATCGGGATCCAGATCGGCCCGCGCCAGTAGTTTTCGTCTTTGCCAAAGTACTCGTCCTGAAGACTCAGACTCCTGATCCCATAGTCGGACCACAGATGCTCCGGATCGCTGAGCAGGTCCAGGATGGCGCCCAGCTTGGGCGAGTCGGCAGGCAAGAGACGGAGGAGGAGGGGAAAGAGGGAGACGTATCCGCGGTGGCAGACCGGGAACGAGTCCTCGTCGTCGTCCACACTCAAATCGCAGAACATCTTCTGCTCCTCGCTCCAGAACAGCTCTAGATGCGAAAATCGATGGTGTGGGGGAACCACTTCGTCATCAGCACGGCCTGGTTCAAAAGATAAACAGAGGAAGTGATACTCACCTTCGAGATTGGAAACAATGTCGCTCCTGTGCTTCTCAAACTCGCTCACATCGTCCTCCTCACCCAGCACCTCGGCAACCTTCCGCATCATCTCCGCAAAGAAGCCCATCCAGCTCTGCAAATCCAGATGCAACTCGCCCGAATGCGGTGTCTTGGCTCGCGGGTAGTCGTCCAGTCCGCTCGTCAGCACGTGGGTGGCTGTGCGCCCGCGCCAGCGGTAGGCCTCGTTGGATCGGCTCCGCGTCGTTCGACCCCAGCGCTTGAGCTCTCCCCTCTGTGTGCGACGGAACCACTCATAATGTCTCTTCAGCGGCTTGTACATTTGCTTCAGGTAGGAACGAGCAAGCGCGCCTGAACGCAGATGAGCAGTTCGGAGGCCTTCATCAGACGAGACGAATGTGCTGTTGGGGCCCGTGTGTTGAGCGGAGAACAGGGCTTGGGCACCGGTGCTTCCGGACATGACGAGGTTGTCGGGGAAGCTTTCGAGTGAGAATCCTTTTTTACCGGCGACAGAGACCAGGCGGTCGATGTATTGTGCCAAGGCTGCCGTAAAGGTGGGAGGGTTTCCGTATCTTGGATTCTGAGCTTGGAACTTTTCTGGGATCTGTGAGAAAGTGAAGTATCAGTCTGCAAGGATCCGATTTTTTCCGCGGCCACAATGTGATGTGGGTTGAGACCTACTCTGCTGCGAGCCTCATCGCCAAGACCTTGCTCTCGTCCGACCCAGCCGTCCTCATCAATCAAAGCAATCCAGCTCTTGAGGATCTCCAAGCTGAGATCATTGTCCCAGACTCCGATGTGGGCAAGATGGAAGCCCTCATCCCTTAATGCATGCTAAGTCAGTCACTTTGCTCTTTCTCTCTTCTGTTGTGAACAGGACTCACCAGTAAAAGCCTCGAGGGAAAATGGAACGCGACGGCGTGGCAGACATGAGGCTCATCTCTTCCGTGAACTGAGGATCGGGCACCGCTTGATCCTCCTCGAGCACGTCCTCTGCCCGTCCACCGCCCTCCGCACCATCGGCATCGTACGAGTGGGCGAAACTGCGATCGACCACACCCGCTCCATGCCAGTATCCAATTCCGCCCAGCAAGCTGCTCGTGACCTCGCGCGCAAAGCTGACCATGGAAGGCAAGTATCCCTTCTCGCGCTGCAGTCCAAATTGGTGTTCGAACCGCGCATCAAAGGCCTTCTTGGCCGCATTGAGCGCCACATCGAAGCTCTGTGTGTCCAAGCGGGCTCCCTTGGGCGTGCTAGCTGGGTCGAAGAAGACGTCAAAGCTGAATTCGCCTGCAAAGACTTTCTGAGCGGCGAAAAAGTTGGCGCCGGACATGACGTCGTTGGGGAGGAGCATGGTGAATGCTGGAGAGGGCATGTTTTCTTCACCGTACTTTTCCGCGAGAGCCTTGAGCTTTGGGTTCATAGAGGTGAGTATGATCTCTGAGGTGGGGATTCATCATTTGACGACAGAACTGATCAGCAATTTGCTGTGTCGCGCGCAAAGAAAATGACGGGATCCCTCACCTTTGGCTCTCCAGATGTCCTTCTGAGGGACCTTGGCACCCAAGTAGGATGTCCTGCCCTGAAGAACCTTGAAGTCATCTCCATGAGGCCCACCTGCGACGGGCACATTGATAAACCTTTCATGAGCGCCTTTCGGCTCCTCAATCCGGATGGTGAACTCTCCTATATCTGGCGTTCTCCCCGAGAAGGTGACGGCCTCCTCGTGGTCGAAGCCGAGCAGCTCTTCATCGTTTTCGAGACCGAGGGTGGAAGTCTCTTCCGATTCCAGGGCGGCGTAGAAGATGGGCGAGATCATTGGAATATCCTTGGCTGGAAACAGTGATGAAGGAGTGCGTAGACGAGCACCACGGTTTCTCAGCCTGTGCTCAAGAGATCATCGCGCAGGCAGAGGGCTACTCACATGCGTCCAGGATAGTGCCCTTAATGCGGGCTGCCCAGCTCCCACCGTCGACCTTGCCCTGTTCTCCGTGGTGATGACCCGTCTTGAGGAAGCTGGTCTCGATCCGAATGTTGTTCTCAACATCGTCAATCGTCTGCACTCCAAATGTCCGTCCGTCGTGGTAGAGCCAGCGGTAGCCGCCGAGGCCGTCCTGGTCGGAGCATTCGTGTCGGAGCCTGGTCAGCGCCGAGCGGTAGTCTCGCACGCTGGACCAGATGAGACCGGTGATGAGGGACTTGGGCAGCCGGGGCCTCATGCCAAAGTAGACTTGAGGTCGGTAGGTTCCCCAGAGTAAGGACGAGTTGGAGGCGGCCTCGTGCTCGAGGGCATCGTGGATGGCTTGCACGTCTTGCTCGGCAGCTGCACTGTGCTGTGCGAGGCCAATCAGGAGCAGTGCAGAGACGAGCGCTCTTCCTAACATCTTGGATCGGAAGCTGTAAGGTATGATTGGTGGACAGTTGGCTCAGAGACAGCGAGCCTGTCAAAGGGAACCAAGATCTTCCAGATGCGGGGACCACCTTCCACGACGTCTACGTATGGGAACGCGGTTTGCGCCAATATCGGTACATCGGACATCGCACCCTTTTCCGGAATGATGTGAAGCAAAATTAATTTTCGCATATTCAGAAGCTTTGCCGATGAAATATGTGATCATTCACACGGCAATACCGCTGTCACCTTCAGACTCTATGTCCGACGCGCTCATCACAGACAGCGAGCTTGCCTCCCTGCTCAGTGACATTCGCCAAGTGGTGGATCCCATTCGAGTCTATGCAGACGACACAGCTGTAGATCCCTCCCTTTATTCTTTACACATCATTTCGCTGGAACAGATCATACTCTCTCTGCAGCAAGTGGTTCTCTATTTCCCGACAACTCTGCTCAACGCCATAAATGCGGATCTTCGTCGGCTGCTCAACAAAATCAGGAGCGTCGACCAGGAGCTTGAGAACCCGGTCTATGCAGAGCAGCAATGGGTCCGAATGCCTTCCGGTCAGTGGAATCTATCTATTCCTGATGACTTGCTTTGCCAGCTACAAGAAGAAGGTTTCAGCGTTCTCAGCTCATATGCCTTGTTGACCCGATCCTCGTCGACCTCGGCTGCTTCTTCCGCATTCGATATCAGCTTTTTTATGTCGTCCAGGAACTCCTCAGCGGTGAGGTAGTGCCCATTGAACAGCCAGGTGTGGATCTTGTCCAGCGAGATCAGCCAGATGTTCATGTCGCGCTTGTGAGCCTCTGGGAGGACTTAGCTGGACGTGATAGCCTTCTAGATGGTGTAAGATAGCTGCGCCAACAACAGACTGTCCCATGCCCTCATCGCCGTAGATGAGGACTCGAGGCTAAAGACCCGTAAGGCCTCAAAGGACTGCAGTAGTAACTGTCTGCCGAGACCGCCGTCTTGCACTACTCGTGCATCGACAGCCTCGCTCGACGACGACACTAACTGAACATCTCGAATCCACCAGTCTGTCCATGATACAACTTCGGCTAGACTCCTCGTCAGACCATCGCAGCAAAAACGTCCGGAAGACCTGCAGCCGACGTGAGGGAACGATCGTGATGACAAATGGACAGCGCTACATACAATATTGCTCCGTATTAAGGTACCTTCTGCGATACTGACTATATGCGCGCATATGGTTTGCAAATCCACCCGGGGCCTGAACGTTCAGCACGACGCGCAGCCGCCTCGACATCCGAAGCAGCTCAAAGGCTGGAACCCAGCCTGTTTGAGTAGTAGAGTGACAATGCTAGCCGCACCCTCGCCCAGAACCAGTCCGGAAGCCACGACGATGATGAACACACCTTCGAGCACTGGGCCAGACGACGAAGACGCGGCTTGGCCGCGCTCATTTGAAGATGACGGAGCTGTATCGTCTCCGTTCTCGTTGTCCCCATCGCCAACCACACGACGGCGCAGCAGACTTGTGCGCTCATCGTTACTCGCCGCTGTTGGAGCTTCCTCGTCTGGTGTAAGCTCATCGGAATGGCCATTGCGGACCCCGCCAGGCTTGAATTTGCTAGCAGTCTGACGAACGTGGCGGAGGTAGTAGTACCCGATCAGCCCACCGACCAGGCGTGCCAGGGAAAAGTTGGGCGTGTTGAGGATGCCCACAGCAAAGGCTATTCCGCTGGGGAGCCAGTCCGCAATGACCTCCCATCTGGATTTCGCGCGATGTGCAGCATCTCCGCGCTTCATCTGTCGTGCTCTGGCGGCTGTTCGCATGATTCCGGTGATTGCAAACACGGTTGCAAAAATGACCATGAAGGTGCCACTCTTCGGCGGCAAGTGTCCGTTGTTGAGCAGACGGGCCAGATTGAGCCACACTCCGGCAGAGGGAGCCGGGAACTGAGGGCCCGGAAGCTCGTACGTCTTGGCATAAAGCTGATAGGCAAAGACGGAGACAAAGACGCCCAACGTGCTGCCGATGAGCTGTCCTTTAAACTGAGAGTGAGGAGCGGATCCCACCAGGTGGCCAGTCTGCAAGTCTTGCAGCAAGTCACCGGCAGACATGGCTCCTGCTTCCGAGATTCCGCCAGCGATCAGGTTGGCCACGACGTTTCCGGGACTGGTAACTGCAAAGACAAGCTGGCTGATCTTGCCTAATCCGCTGACGGGGTTCAGATCGGTTTGACCAAGGGCTCGAGCACCTAGGATGGATAGCACAAGAGCGAGCAGGATTGCTAGGATTGTAGATCCTGGACTGGTGTTAGATGGATGTTTGGCATCGATGGGAGCGGCCGTGCGTGTGAAGGCTACCTGGATCAGAACCACAGCTAAGATGGTGGAGGCGATAAGTCCAATGACTACGGTCCGAGTCGATGTCAAGCGAGACGGTGGCTCATGTTCCTCGTCGTCTTCAGATTCTTGACGATCTCGTCCAGTGTCAAGGATCCCGGGCTGTTGTGAACGATTCCGAACCAGCTTGAGTTTCTGCTGCCAAGTCGAAAGGTGGAGCCACTGTTTCAATGCAGCAGCATCAGCGTTGGTGAAGAATAGGGCGACGAGGCCTAGAATAGATTCTGAGCACATTATGGCCAGAGCAATCCACATCAGCCAAGCCTTACTTCCGTCCTTGCCACTGAGGGGCTCGCCCGGTGCCCAGCCTGTATAGTAGGCGAGAGGACTTAGGATCGCCCATCCAATGAAGGCCCCCGCTGTCATGGAGACCGAAGTCGGAAGTCCCATGATGATCCCCTGGCCACTGGAAGGAGACAGGAGCTGGAGGATGAGCTGGCCGTTGAGAATATGATCATCAAGTGCCGACTGAGAACTCTTACATGTAGCTCAGTGAAGGCGTGAACCACCATCCCCACATCGCAGCCGCATTGTGCCCGGGGCAGATGGGGTCGAAGATGGGCAGAGCGTATAGCACGGGAATGAAGAAAGAAGCGACCTGAAACGGACATTGGTCCTGTATGAGAGGAACGATTTATACATAGCCCATGACCAGCAGCACTCACTGTATAGGTTGCCGAGCCAGCAAAGCTCCAAAGGAGGGCCCGCCAACCGGCTTTGCTGTCCACATCTCCACCTCTACGACTCTGCGAGGACGTATTGGTTGGTGTTGGCTGATTCGACTGAGAGGATGACGCTTTGGACCCGCTGTAATTGACCAATGGCACATTATGTAACACGGAGATCAGCTGCGCAGTCGCCGTTCCTGACGGGAATGGCAGTTTTTCTTTCAAGATGAGAGCAGTGCGGAGGGGAGAGGCGAAGAAGACTCCAAAGCTGAAGGCAAGCGGAAAGCAATTGAGTGAGGAGTTCCGGCGTGGGATCGGCTCCGAGAGCGTGGTGACTCACTATGCAAGTGCAAAAGACCAGGCGAGAAGTTGACCAGTGCCAAGTTTGATGGGATCCGAGCCGTCTTGCTCCTGATCAAGTTGGTTCAAAGCTGGAATGATGCCAACGAAACCTGGGAAAGGAATGATTGAGCCAAAGCGACGACCCGATGTTGAATATCTTGAACGGTCAGGGCTCACCAGCACTGAGCGGCATGCTTCCTACCGCAACAGCGGTTGCCTGTAGGTGGCGAATAAACGTTCAGTACCCTCTCAAATGGTCAGATCTGCCGGCAGAAACAGCTCACCTGTAGCACTGCGTTTTCTTGAGGCGAGAAAGGTCGTTGTCTCAGCGTTGGGAAAGGTATCAACTTGAGCAGACCGAACCCAAGAAGTGCACTCTGAAGGGACATCATGCTTGTCCATCCTGACTGGAGTCCGAGAGAGAGGTTGGTAAATGCGACCAGGCAGCCAACCAGAAGGCCTGTCACCACGG
The DNA here is from genome assembly GCA_001006505.1 of Tilletia horrida. Taxonomy (NCBI): domain Eukaryota; kingdom Fungi; phylum Basidiomycota; class Exobasidiomycetes; order Tilletiales; family Tilletiaceae; genus Tilletia; species Tilletia horrida. The sequence goes on from LAXH01000033.1 coordinate 12,602, forward strand.
CTCGAGCCTGAGAAGCAGCACGATGTAAGTTGTACACACAAGGACAATGCCAGAACGCATTATGAAGGCATCGGAAATGAGCATTTGGTGGATCAGGTAATGAGATTTCTCCTCTGGTCAATTGTTCTCACCGTAAAGTCATCGTCACGATGATCCATTCTGGCTGGGATGGCGGCAAAAGCAGCAGTTGAGCGACGAACTTGACTTGCGCGTAGTCTGTCGCCAACTACCACCATCTCCATCCGGAGCAATGATGAACGTTGTCCAGTGCAGCGTCGATGCCATCATCGAGCCTGCCAATGCCGGCATTCACCCATTTCGGCCTCTCGGCCGAGACAGCATTGAGGAGGTGGTGTTGGACATTTTTGGGCACGATGAATGCATGGACGAGCATCAGCATGCACGGACGATCAAGGCTGGAGAATGAGTCAAGCAGATGAGGAGCAAACGCAGCGTCCTGCGGCGGTGGAAGAGCGGGTCGCTGCAGGCGCTTCCGGAGAAGAACCGCCAAGTGCGGTTGCGTTGCCTGAACCGGTCGAACCAGATGCAGATGCAGGCTCCGACGATGAAGGAGACCAACACTTGACCACACATGAACAACATGGGCACGAACGCAACGATAAGCAGACACCTGACGAGGCAGACGCAGAGATTGATGCGGATGATGACGATGACAGCTACGAGCGCCAGCCGTCGCTCACTGCGTCCTCCACGGGCTCAGCACAAGCTCTCACCGAGGACGACTTTGAGGATGAGGATATGGACGATGACGAGGAGGAGCTCGAGCCTTCGCTCAAGTACGAGCGATTGAAAGGAGGCGCGGAAGACATTCTGCAGAAGGATACTGCCAGCACATTTGCGGCCTCTGACCGGGTCCTGGTGAGCTCAGGAACTGTTGTTGTTACGTCCTCAGCCTCATCCAGCTGAAAACGCTTGCCATCTCTCATCCGTACCCAAGACTATGGGCACACACTCAGGCATGATATACGTCTTAGATGTGCAAGGTAATCTCGTGAAGGGATTCCGCTCCCACAGTGCCAGTATTCTGGACATCGACGTCGACTCCACCAACGAATTTGTAGCGAGCGCAGGAATGGACGGTGAGCGAAAACAATAGCTGCATTCTGATAGCCGACACTCGCTGACTCCTTTCTCTTCATGGTCATTCTCATCAGGCATTGTGTCCATATCAGCCCTTTCCACTTCAGAACAATACCTATTCGACTTCAAGAGACCGATGCGGACCGTCTCCCTCGAGCCAGGGTTCGGCAAGCGGTCGACCCGCGCATTCGTCTGCGGAGGAATGGCAGGAGCACTGATCCTGAGGGAGAAGAGCTGGTTCGGACACAGAGAGACTGTACTACATGCGGGAGAAGGGCCAATATGGACAGCACGATGGCGTGCAAATTTCATTGCGTGGGCAAATGATCGAGTGAGTCAAGACCCAAGCCCAAAGCTCTCGGCGTCATCTGTCAAGCCAGTCTTTAGATACCAGAGCTGACGATCGGGATTTTGGTAACAGGGAGTCCGGGTGTACAACACTTCCACTCAGTCGCGGATAACCTTCATTCCTGCGCCATCAGCCGACATCCGCGCCGACCTGTACAGGTGCACGCTGTTTTGGCAGGATGACCATACCCTGATCATCGGCTGGGGCGACGTGATCAAAGTGGTCCGTATCAAAGAGCGGAGGACCCGTCAGCAAAGCGCTGGTGCGAGTACAGGATCACCAGCCGCTGGCTCTTCAGGCAGCGGTGATGGCAAGGTGCAGGTGTACGCAGAGATCAGCTCCATCCTTCAATTGGACTGCATGATCAGCGGATTGGCCCCTTACGGTCTCGACATCTTAACAATGGCGTACATTGTCGAGGAAGAAAATGGTTCGGATGCAGACGAGGCAGTCGAAAGCGACGAAGAAGATTCTTTGGCGAGAAGATCGAGTGGTCCAGCTAGATCACTCAAGGGGGCCACGGGTCGTTTCCCCGGAGGGCGGCCTGAGGCATTACCACCAGAACTACGTATCATCAACAGCGACGGCGAGGAGCTTAGTTCAGACGTGCTCACTCTTCAAAATTACTCCCGCTTCAAGTGCAACGACTACGTGCTTGTGCCTTCCACAGACTCATTAGCCGCCGCTGCGGAGGCGAGGGCTCTCGGTCCGGAGAAGGCTCTGGAGAAAGCAAAAACACACGCAGCAAATGCGGCCTTATCCACGTCGGACGAGGGAAGTCCTGCATACTTCTACATCGTGTCACCCCACGAAATCATCGTTGCGAGACCACGCGATGCACGGGATCAAATAGAATGGCTCCTAGCCCGGCAGCGCTTCGCAGAAGCACTGGCTCGAATCGATTACTTGGGCAAAGGTACGGCCAGCGCGCTCGGCTTTGACGCAACTGCAATTGGAAGGAGTTATCTCGACTGGCTGGTTGAGGCTCATCACTTTGACAAGGCAGCAAAAGTGGCCTCAAAAATTCTAGGACACAATGCCAAAGCATGGGAAGATTGGATCTTCCTCTTCGTGGAACGTGGCAAGCTCGCGAGCGTGATACCGTACATACCGATCGAGGATCCGACATTGAGCGTCCTGGTATACGACATGGTCCTGGCACATTGGCTGGCCAATGATCTTCACGAGCTTCGGAGGACAATCCGGGAGTGGCCCCCGCAAATTTACAGCATGCAAGCGGTCGTGCTTGCCATAGAAGACCGACTACAACGCGCACCGTCGCTCAAGAAGGCACAAACTGGCGTCGCTGTCACCCCTGAGGATGCGGACAGCACCATTCTTCTAGAGTCTCTGGCTGAGATCTACATGGCGAACCACCTGCCTGGTAAAGCCCTACCCTACTATCTACGTCTCCGACGCCCCACCGTCTTCGACCTCATCAGGGATCACAACCTGTTCATGAGTATCCAAGACCAAGTGCTGCAACTCATTGAGTTCGAAGACGAGCTACGGAAACGAGACGGACAAGGTGGAATCACGAATGAGGCTGCGCTTAAACGAAGCAGTATATTGACCAAGCCGAGCAAACACGGGACAGCCATCGACCTACTCGTGGAACACACGCATTCGATCCCAGTGAGTGTTTTCGAGGCGTCCAAGTGCTCTCACATGTTCGGTGGACAATCCACTGACATTCTTCCCGTGGTTTGGAAAGGTGCAACGTGTTGTTTCCCAGCTCGAGGGCAACCCACGTTTCTTGTACATGTACCTGGACACCCTATTCGACAAAGATCCACAGGCTGTCGTCCCATTCTCAGATGTACAGATAGAACTCTATGCCGACTTTGAGTACCCGCGGCTGATGTCCTACCTCAGGGCGATGAGCAGCTACTACTCATTCGAAAAGGTACGCCGGATCTGCTTACTCTTCGCTCGCAAGTTGATTCTGATGACTTTGGTTCACACAGGCGTACAAGATCTGCAGCGAAAGGGAATACGTGCCCGAGATGGTGTTCCTCCTCGGACGCATCGGTGACAACAAGAAGGCACTCAGCCTCATCATCGAAAAGCTGGGCGATGTTGAGCGGGCGATCGATTTCGCGAAGGAACAAAATGATGCGGAGCTATGGGACGACCTGCTGACGTACTCTGACAATAAGCCAAGTGAGTGTCCAAGGGCTGGAATGGTCCAAGTGCGCTCGTTGCTCATTCTCACAATTTATTTACAGCCTTCATCCGTGGTCTGCTGGAGAACGTCGGCGCAGAAATCGATCCGATCCGACTTGTCAAAAGGATCCGAAATGGCCTCGAGATCCCTGGCTTGCGTGGGGCTCTCATCAAGATCTTGCAAGATTTCAATCTGCAAGTCTCTCTGTTGGAAGGATGTTGTGCGATTTTGCATCATGACGGGGAGGAGCTTTCGCAAGTCCTGCATCGGAATATGCGCGGTGGGCAGTATCTCTCCTGTGAGTCTTAGAGCCTGACCGGGCCTCCTTTTGTTCATATCCTGCTCGATCTGATCAGCATGCTCTGGATGCATTCCAGTCTCGTCCTCCTGCGAGTCATGCGGGAAACCACTGTTCAATGACCCCAACAGCAGCACGAGCGTGATAGAGGCGTCGACCTCGATGGTGGTGTTCCTCTGCAGACACATCTTCCACTTATCCTGTCTCATCCCAGCGGACAAGCTTCTGAGCAACAACAGCAAGTCCAGCGGCACCAAGACGGGAAACACTACTCTGGCCACTCCGGGCCTTGATCGGCTACTGCTCGAACCTGATCTGTTACCGATCACCCAGACAGGCTCGAGGATCGATGGAATTGCCTCTCCCGAGCGAAGAGCACTCCGGGCTCGCGATCAATCGGAGCAGAAGCTGATCGGAGAAGCGAGGATGAGGGTTCTTCTGCGCCGCGGATGCCCGACCTGCGGAATGGGTGCGGCCGGCGAAGGAGGGTCGACTGTCCAGCCCGTCTATCGTCAAGGCACGACTCCGATTGGGGGGATCGGTGGGCCTGGACCGACGAGAATAGGATTGAAGGTGCCGGTGGGCAAGATGACAGCCTGACCACGGCGGCGCGGGGCTGAAACAAAAGAAGGTCAACATGTATATCATCCAAGCAACAATACTTAATTCAGCAGTCTGCTTTCCATTTTGCAAGACCTTGACCTGCCTGAGCGGTCGCTCCGGAAAGTGATCGACTTCCTGTCAAATTGAGTGTCCGTTTCCATTTTCCCGACATCCTGCTCCGCACATCGATCCCAGACAGCGACAGACCCAGACCGCATTCACAGTAGGTTGGAAGTTCTAAGCGCAAGTCACCGAGTCGCAGTCATTTATTCCTCGTCTTCCGAAGCAGCCTGTACAGAGGCGGGGGGGTTGGTCAAGAGAGACTCTGATCTTGTCTTGCTGACCCAGTTGTATTGTCCCTGCCAAGTGAAGATTCCGAAATGGAGCCGAAGTCAGAACTCTTGCGCGTCTTCTTGGGCTCATACAGACAATGGAGGATCCACTCACATCGGTTGCCTTGGCGAGCGAGTAGATGCCGAAAGGAATCGCCAGGCCCCAGAGAAGGACGAAGCGGCCGTTGGCTGGTGTGAAGCGGAAACGAGTGTACATGGTCGTTTGCTGTTCATCGGGAGCGCAGAGAAGGGCAAAGTCATGAAGCGAGCATGGCATCAGCGATTATAGACGCATTGACAACGAGCCTGACGCTTGGTGACTCACGTTGACCTGATGCCGCTCAATGGCAGGGTCGACCTTGTAGGGGTCTGTTGGGGAAGAATGAGGACGGTGCGGGTCAGCAATGGAGAGATCCGGCGTCCGCGGGATGACATGTGTCAGCAGCGCCGGTGTACTCACGGTAGTCTCCGCCAGCCATGTTGTGCTATGCTCGTGTGGTGGGAGGCAAGTGTGTTGGTGAGCCGAGGATGGTGGTGGAAGTCTGTCAAGATGACTGAAGTTGGAAATTCGGAAGGTCATGCTGGTTTGAGCGTCAGAAACCTACTGGTCATTGACTTCCATCATCATCACCGAGAACAGCATCCTTTTCACTTGGGAGTCAGCACTGAACGGAGTCCAGCTCTCATCAGGCCTGTATACTAGCCAAGAAGACTGAGCGTCGAGGGGTGTTGGCCCGAGATGGGCGAGGATGCATACAGATTCAAACCGGGCGGATCGCTCAAGTTCAAAGGCCCGTCCGGTGACAAGAAGTGAGCATCTCGCACTCTAGCACACGAGCACCTAACAACGATGGAACTGGTCATTCTGATGATTCCCACCTCCTTGCTTCCACCCACCTTCTCTTCCGATCTCACAGAAAGAAGAAGTCCAAGTCTTCGACCGGCGCCAAGGTTCGGGACGAAGGTGTATCGGCATCACATGCGAGTGGAAGCGGCAGCAGTCGCGCAGTCTCATCCTCATCAAAAGCCGTAGCCGGGCTCGACGACGAACAAGGTGGCCTTGCCTCAAGCTCGCTGCCTGCAGCTCCCGGCAAGACGGACGCGGAACGCAGATTTGAAGAGATTCAACGCAAGCGGGTAAGTTACATTCTCAGCTACCAGGCTTTGTGTCTGGCCGCCCGTCAGCGATGACAGAGCTTCTCTCCTGATATTGATTCCGATTTCTTTCTGCTCCTCAGCTGTCGGACAAGATCAAGTCCGAGGCAAAGAAGTCCCACAAGGACAAGGTGGAGAAGTTCAACACCTACCTTGAGAATCTTTCCGAGCATTACGACATTCCCAAGGTACGCATGAGTCTTGTCCGAGCTACCTCTGACTCCCAAAAGTTGCTCACAGATGCGCCTTTTCTTTCTTCACAGGTTGGCCCTGGTTGACGAACAGGAGCGGCTCGCATTCAAATTCCTTTTGCCTGTTGTCAGTTTCCAATCGTCATCCTGTAACGAATCTCCTGCTTCCGCATTGCACTTCTTGCATCCAACGCTGATGTGCGTTTATGTGTGCCAGAGTGACAAATGCTTTACGACTGTTCGATTGCAATGGACCCTGGCTGTCATGAGTCGCCCAGTCTGATTTCCTCGACCCGCAGCCGAGTGTAAGGTTGTTGATGTCTGATCGTCTTCTTGTAGCCTTTCCGTCTCTTCTCCTTCACGATGTGCTCCAGTTTGCCTTTGGTGTGTTCAACAACGACGCATCGTACTCTGACTGTCTCGGGACGGAGGACCGCGCCTGTGAAGGCGAGTCCTGTGGGGATGAGTTTTGATGTCCATTTTGTGGTAGAGGAGGCTCCCTGGACTGGGTCGACTCCGTTTGGGTGTGTCTGTGACCGGACTCGGGGAGCGATGGCTTCTTGTGCTCTGAGTGTGTAGTCTTGAGAGCCGACTTCGTGTATCCGATCGAGCTCGAGCACGTCGCCGACTCGGACGTCTCGTAATCTTGGCACGGTGAGCATGTCGGAGATGGAGAGGAGAAAGGTGCGACCGACGAGCGATGCGATTGCGTAGCGGTTTGGCTGCGTCTTGAGCAGGCTCAGGGCCTGTGATGCCGAGCTGATCATCTTGGGTGAGATGTTGTGTGAATGTGAGTGAGCGATGTGCTGCTGGTCCTGTTCATCATCATCTTCACCACCTTCGATGTCAAGAAGGAAAGGCTCGAAGCCGTCGACTTTTCTTACGGCCGAGAAAGATAAGATTAGATAATTTCGCGGGACCATGCCGGCTGTCTCCCTCATCTCAGGGCTCGAGGCTCGAGATCGATGGTCCCCGAACCTCGCCAGCTGACAGCTCCTCGTATACACTTTGCATAGATTCAGATGGCGGGCGATGAGAGGAACGGACGCGGCGGAGGCGCTGGAGAGCGGCGGAAGCTGTTCGCCTTCCACCTGCCAAAAGCATGGTCTTACGTCCCATCAACCCCGGCCAGCTCGGCTTCAACCAGTCAGCGTCGAGATTATGCACCACTGTCTTCCACGGAGTCAGGACCAGCGGGAGGCGGAAGCCGTGGCCACACGCAAGACGAGGACGATGAAGACGATGATGAAATGCCATCACCACCACCACATCGACCATCTCTCACCTCAATGACAAACTCGTACATGTCCTCAGAAACCAGCATCGTCGAGCTGCCAAACGAGGATCTCCCGCATGGACCAGGGGATGTGGTGGCAGGAGCTGCTGAAGAGCAAGAGTCGACTTCCCTTGAACAATCCGCAGCATGGATACAGTCAACGTCAACGTCAAGAATAGCTATCAGCACATCGTTTGTCCTTCTCGGAGCAGGCGTGCTATTGTCCTTCAACGCCCTCATCAGTCCTACCGAGTACTTTCGGTCAAGATTCAAGGCGACCCCCTACGAGAACACTTTTTCCAGCTGGATAGTGAGCGTCTACAACATCACCAGCATCGTTTTCGGAGCACATGCTACTGCCACTCTCGGCAGAGAACAACGGAAGCGAAGGGAGAAGATGGTATTCCTCGTTCAAGATCCCGAGGAGCAACCCCGCAAGCAACGACTGCCCATTGTGGGCCCAGCGATACGAAGGATATCTTCAAACGGGCTCATTGTAGTCGTCACCCTGATACTCCTTGCAGTCTCGACGAACTTTCGATATGTCCCTCCACCACCCCCGCCCGCAACGGTCACGACTGAGACTGTGAAGGTGCCGGCCAACAGCTACTTCTACTTCGTGATGGCGGTCAGCGTCCTGTTGGCTGCTTCTGTCTCATACCTGCAAAATGCGGTCGTCGCAATTTGTAGCATATTCGGGCCTGGTGCCATGTGTGAGTTGACAGAAGTTCTTTTCCCCAAGCTTGAAGTGCAGCAGAGAGATACTCAGACATCCTCCTTCGCCGCCGTGACATTACACGCAGCCCTTATGCTCACCGGACAAGGAGTCATCGGTCTCAGTATCAGTCTCGTCCAACTTGCTGCAGCATGGGCTCAGTCAGACCCAGCTCTACAAGCGCAGATCAAAGCGGCCGCTCAGGATCCCAAGTCGCCCTTTGTCGACCCAGCCATTGCGGCAGCGAGGATCTTCTTCTCGACAGGCGCGGCTCTGATGCTACTCACGCTGATCAGCTTCTTCCTGCTGATTAGAAGTCAGGTGTGGAAAGAGGTGGTAGAACAAGCTTCTACAGCTCCCTCAAGCCGGTCGAGGTCGAGTCGGAGGAACAGGAGCAGGAGCGAGGGTAGAGACGGTAGGAGATCATCTTCGTCGCGAGCCGAAGACGCAGATCAGGATGGTGTCGAGGCCGACGATGGGGACGCATCTAGGCCTCTCTACGCCTCGCAGCATTCGTTTGCCTCCGCCAATTCTGTGGCGTCCTCCGTCGCTGCTCAGAGAGAGAAGAGGGGAGGTCTTCTGTCGCTCCGACTTTCCTCGGCGACACGATCTTCTCTGGCGAGGCTGTGGGACGTTCAGCGACAGACAATGGCCCTCTGTCTCTCCATCGGGTACATTTTTGTTCTCACATTGGCCCTGTTCCCGGCATTGACGGCAAGAGTGCAGAGCGTGGGATACACGGACTCGAAACACCCAGCAAGATGGCAAACTCCACTCGTCTTCTCGGCTCTTCACTTTGTGGCATTCAACTTGGCGGATCTGATAGGACGGTCATTGCCGGGCCTGTTGCCATCCGTGTTCCTCGTGAAGCGCACCGGTGCGGTCGTGGTGCTCACTCTTAGCAGGACCATCTTGCTACCTTTGCTACGAGGCTGCAATCTCCCTCGGGCAGCAGGTGCGTCCAGCCCTGCTCAACCTCGGTCCTTCCTGCGGAACGACGTCGCCTTTTTCGTCATCATGTTCCTCATGGGCGCTTCGAACGGCATCCTCGCGACCTCCATCTTCATCGCCGGTCCTGGCCAAGTTCGCGCCTTCCGCTCTTCCGCCTCCGCAAGTCACACGGCTTCGGGGTCGGCAGCGGCGACGAAGAGCGCACAGGCGCTCAGCGCCACGGTGTTCTCATACTGGCTCACCCTCGGACTTGCCGTGGGCAGCGCGCTCAGCTTTGTGTCGGTCAAATGGGCATAGGCGGACTGGATCGGATCTATCCAATAGCATGCTTAATATAATGTCATGGGAGAACAAAAGAAAACGGATTCATTGAAGAAAGGAGACAGTGGAACTAACCAACATGAGAAGTTCCAGGGGTGCTTTGTGAGAATAAGTGAAGGGTGAGAGGAAAAGAACTGGAAGAGTACATAGGGAGTCGGACAGAGAGCAGAAGAAGCAGACCAGGCACGCCAACTCGAGGTATGAAAGGACCACCTGTGTTCATGTATGAGCTTGCGAGTTACAGTAGTTGAGCGGCGCCAGAGCTGAGACGAAAAGGGGCTGAGGGTCGGGAACGGTTCCGGAATTAGGATACTATAGCCATAGATCGCCACCAGAGGAGAGGGGGATCATGAGAGGTCGAGAAAGAAATCAGCGGGTCGTATCGCTACCTTCGTTGTCCTTGGCGTTGCCGCTACTGTCTCGCGGCCCACCGCCAAGACTGGCAAGGGACGCAATCGATGCATCGAGAGGAGACGTCTCCGACTCGATTGCGGGCGGCGAAGCTACCAGATAGGCAGCTCCAGGCACTGCAGCCTGAGCGCTCGGATCATTGGCACCCGTAGACGTGGGGACGGCTGCAGGCGGGCCGGGACCAATGCTTCGAGATCGGACCGCGTTGATCCGAGGGACAGGCGTCGACTTGAAGCGGTTTGCACGAGCAGGTCCAATCACGGGCGTGGTAGACACCGACCCAGGTCCGGCCGCAGCACTGTTCGTTCCACTGCTAGCAGTCGTGTTTGCCGCGCCTCCAAGGGAAGCATCAGCGCCTCCGGAAGGCGGTCCGCTCGTCGTGCTCATCAGCGATGATCCGCCCAGCAGCGGGCTGGCACCACCCAACACGGGTGTGCCAACAGCAGACGCAGACCCGCTTCCGAGGACGGTACCAGGCGCGTTGAGAAGCCCACCAGCACCCGCGGTGCCGCTGTTGGAAGGCAAGCGGGGCGGAGCCAGCTGAACGACGGAGCCGGGAGGCAGAGGCTGAGTCGTCGTACCTCCAGGTCCCATACGACGGCCTCGGAGCAAGTTCTCAGGCAGTAAAGCGGTGGCAGTGCTGGTCTGGCCGGTGCCAGTAGTCGATCGCACAACTACGGGACGAACTGCGCCCATGGGTTTCGAGGCCGGGGCGCTGGCCTGTTGTGTCGAAATTGCGGGAATGTCGGTAGCAGCACGGGCGGGCACAGCAGCGTTGCCACTGGCGGAGGAAGTATTACCAGAGTCGCTACCGGGAACTCCAGGAGCATCTGCAGTTGCAGCCGCCTTGGAGTCACTACCGGCCGCAACATCTATCGTCTTTGCATGCTGCGTCTTATTCTGGTCCGGGTGGTTGTGGAGCATGGCCTCTTTCTCGCTGCCCATGATCGGCTGGAGGTCATTCGGGTCGCGGAGACGCTGATCAGGGCTTGGTGGAGGGCTCAAGCGGGCAAAGTCGGCTTGTCGACCTTCCACGGTATCATATTCATCCCAGACTGTAACAAGGAGAGCAAAGCGTCAATATCTACCAGCATGTATCGAGCACTCAGGGCTGCTGAGGTCAAGTCAGACTCACTTTCTTCACCGATGAGTTCTTCCAAGACGTCTTCGAGAGTGATGATACCGATGGGAGCATCCGGACCGACGAAAGATTCGTCGTATTCCTGTTCTTTTTCCTTTGCATCGCCGATGGCAGTCTCCGCATCGTCCTTGGAAGATGTAGTCTCTAGCTGTTTCTCCTCATCTATGTCACTCAACCCGTCCGTTCGCGGTCCGGCATTGATGCCGAGTGCCTTTGAGGACACATTCATGCTGGCTGATCGGTTTTGCATGTCGGCAAGGCGGGAGTGGGCAGAAGAGACGATGGCCATATGAGAACGTCCCTCCTGAAAGACGTTGAGCACATTGAGCAGGGGCTCGTTGCCGGGCACTGTGGGAATTGCATTGATGACCATGTCCGAGATGGGAGTGGCGTCTTCGGGGTCGAGGAGAACACAGGACTTGACGAGCAAAGTGCCGAGAATCTTTTTGCGCTTGACAGTTTCTGTGTTGGGGTTGGCGCTGTTTGCATCCTTGTCGTCAGCTGCGCCGAGCTTTGGCGAGTTGACGGCGCCGGCCTTGTTAGCGTGGAGGTCGCTTACGCTTCCGGATCGACTGCCGGTCAACGTTGCCTTGCGAGCGATGCTGGAGAGCAAGCTAGGGCGTTTCGATGGCGTGGCTGTACCAGAGGGAGCAGCGACGGGAACGTCATACTCCTGATAGATTGGGATTCGAGAGTGGCCGGATCGAACGATGCGTTCGAGAGTCGGGTAATCGAGCTTGGCAGAGAGGGGAAGCATGAAGACCTGGTCGATTGGCGTCATGGCATCCTTGACAACCTTCTCTTGAAGGTCGAGAGCTCCTCCAACGATCATGATAGTATCGCCTTTGAGATCGCCTCCTTTTCCGTTGGCGGCTGCATGCATAGTGACGAGTTCTTTGAGTTCGGCTCTACGGTAGACTATGCCCGAGTGAGCACCGAGGAGCCAATGCAGGATTCGAGAGACGGGCCAGGCGACGGGGTAGAGGATAAAGATGATGATCCGGGTGGGCCAGACCATGGCTGCTCCGACGACGAGACCATAGCGAGCACAGACGGACTGAGGGATGAGCTCGGCAAAGATGATGACGAGAACGGTCGAGACGACGACGGCCTGGACTCCACCCCCGAGCAAGGGATCGGCAATGATAGGCAGAGTCTCGTTGGTGATCATGTTTGCGATGAGCAGGGTGGTGAGGAGCAAGTGACGGTCCTTGGTGACGCTGACAATCTTGGCCGCATCTTGCTTCTGTTTGGGAGTACCCTGGGCGGCAAGCACCTGGAGCTGGGTCTCGTCCAGGGACATGTATCCAAGGGTGAGACCAGCGAAGAGACCGGAGAGCAAGACGAGGAGTGGCATGAGGATGCCAAAACCGACTTTCTCGCCTACGGCCATGCCTGACTCCCCGGAGTTGCATGAGCAGGTGTTGTTCTCTGTCGCTGCCTGTCGGGTGTTGAGAGATTGGTAGTGAAGATCTTTGACAATGAGGGTGGAATCGGATGTTAAGGCGGGATGAGATGGGCTCCGACCAGGAGATCGGAGGCCAAGGGGGGCGTGACTGAAGCCATTGGTGCTGTCTGTCCTGGTGAGCAGCGCAGATTCCTCGATGGAGTCTCGTGGCAAGACACGAGCGTTGACAGCTGCATTCTGGAAGGTGAGAAGGACGAAGAAGAGGAAGAAGCAGCAGAGATTGAAAGTAAGTGAGAGATGGTTGAGCTTGTTTGTCTTCTTGTTCTTGGCGGAGGCTGCTGTGGCTTTGGGATGAGCAGCGGGTCGAGGGTGGGTGCTTATGGGGCGATCATGGATGGTGTTGCTTTGATGATAGGCTCGTATTAAAGGAGGTTCGATCATAGATGACTGTGCTGTCCTGTCGGTGAGGATGAGATGGTGATGGTGGTGGTGGTGAGAGGAACAGTGAAGTCGACGGCGAGATGATGCTCGGTCAGAGACGGGGTTGATTAGGAGGTGATCGTCCAGACCTACTTCGAGTCCAAGGTGGTGATGATGATGTGATCCGGACACTGGTCTCCTCCTCCTTTGTTCATCATCCATCTCCATCATCATGTTACTTTCGGTCTGGAAGTCTTGGCAATATACTCCATGTCAAAGCACCGCTTTTTAAACCTTCACAGCTTTTTTTGCGCGACCTCCCAGACCGCCGGCAACTCTCTCGCTTCCCCAGCATCATCAACAGACATCTGCTCATCATCTCTGCCGCCGCATCCCGAGCGGTCACTGCCTCAGGATCTACTCGCCCTGGTCTAGAAGAGCCTACCGCCGCGGCACCTAGTCCATGCACGACCGCATCCAGGCGGTTGCAACATCCCAACTGATCCCGGCCAGACTGCTTTCAAGACCTCCATTTTGGGGTCTGACAGAAAATACGTCCAACATATCCCAAAATACAAGCCATTTTATTAGGAATGAAGGATGGCCAGTCGCATTCTCGCTGAGAAAGCACATATCTGGTGTCACGTGGTGTCACAACATCACGACGCGTCTTGGCATCTACGCGAGCGCGTCACGCCCCGCCCATATCGCTCCGAGACCAACACTTTCGCGGCTCGCAGCCTGACTGAGCATACCCGCATTTACGAGGTACATACATGCGCCTCAGATCTGTTTCTTCCCCTCACGACTTGTTGGGGAACAGCAACAGCGCAGACGGGTAGGAGCTCAGCACTTGCTGATGACAGCGGCCGAGTTCAGTGATCGCCTCCTCGCAGACTTCCACCACCGCCTCCATCTCGAGTCCTTGAGCCGTCTCCAACCTTCGCCCCACGCTTTCGGTGTCGGAGCGGGTGGACCCTTTGGAGGAGGTCCACTATCCATTCCTGCGACCCAAGATCGCCCACGCGGAGACTACCAGCCTCCTTCTCATCTCATGCTCCAAGTCATGGCTCAGCAGGGTGGGGACACCAGTGCCGAGCATCCGCCAAATCCAGTCTATCAAGGTCTTCAGCATGTCGCTCAGCCAGCTCGCGGCCATGACAGCAGCTTCAAACCGGCCTCTGCCGCCATCACATCTCATGAGCGAGCCGCATACAAGGCCGATTCTACCGCCGCACAGCAGAAGCGCAGGCTCCTCGACAGCTCCGGCGGGGTTGAATGCTCCTACATGGGTGTCGGATCCGGCGCAGGAGTCTGGGATGCTGGCTCAGACGAGACCGCTCGCAGGATAGCAACCTTACAGGCTCGACTTCAACAGCGTCTCGGTCCAGAATACATCAGCACTCGCGCAGGTCCCAGTGGAGGTGAGTCTCTAATTTTTTCGACTCAGCATTGAGTCCTCTTTAATCGCACCCCCCAATGTATGCTCACTCAAGCTTCTTGGAGCGCATACTAGGTCCCAAGGTCTCTTACATCGAAGGATGGAAAGCGATTGATCTAGCAAACGAAGTATTCGGCTTCAATGGCTGGTCGTCCAGCATCGTGTCTCTGGATGTAGACTTTGTAAGCCTGCATGACCTTCCCGCTGCGCAAGGCTCACCACCCTAGCTCATCGATTTCAATCCTCTGCACTCTTACTTCGTACAGCTGGAGGAACATCCTCAGACCGGACGCGTCAATGTCGCGGTCAGTGCGACAGTCAGAATCACCCTCCGCGACGGCACATATCATGAAGATGTAGGATACGGATCCATGGACAACAGCAAATCCCGAGCTGCCGCATTGGAAAAGGTCAGTCGGTCCTTGGGCTGCAATGGTCGCTGTATACTGACGGAGCTTCACCCCTTCACTATTTCTCTTCCCATTTTTCTCGTAGAGCAAGAAAGAAGCTGTCACCGATGCCATGAAGAGAACCCTCCGCACTTTTGGGAGTGTGCTTGGGTAAGTCCGACCGATCTGGAGGAGGCTGACATTTTGCTGACAGCTTGGACTATGCATAGGAACTGCCTCTACGACAAGCAATTCCTACGGGATATCAGCAAGGTCACCTTGCCGCCGGTGAGTGTTCCGTTGACCGCTCGAGCGCCAATCGGTGGAACCTGACACATCACCATTCCGGGCAGGTCAAATTCGATCCTTCTACACTGCATCGGAGACCAGAATTCGCAAGCGCAGCCGGGCCGAGGAAACCTCAGTCAGATCAAGCAGGATCTTCGAACATTGCCGCGGACGATTCTGCTCCCACTGACATGGTACATGCTGCTGGCACGACATCTGGGGTTGGAACCAACACACGCACGACAACCATGCCTGGTGCAGCCTCAACTTCACATTCTCGGACGGTCGCCCAAGCCCCTCAAACGAACGCTGGTCTTGCTTCAAATACCACTCGATCGCATACAATGGGACCGAGAACCACAGCCAACTGCGCTCCGTCCCGACAGAACGATGATGCCAGCCGTAAAGCTGCAATAAATCCCACAGGTGCAGACAATAATGTCCCTGAGGCAAACAGCAGTAGTGATGGGAATGGTCCGGCGACAGACTCGGACAAGGCTCGACTGGTAGAGCAGCGCCGTCTTGAAGCGCAAAAACGACTGGCTCGAACCAAGTCGATGATTCAGGTGAGTCAAGGGCAGCTGTGGAAGAAGCGTTCGGAGTGACTGACTAATTTTCGTCATCTTTCAATGGCACCAACAGCAACGACATGCTGAAGCAAACTCGACAAGCGACCAGGCATCTAGTTCCTCGAATGGTCCAGCAGCAGCTCCACCACAGGGCAATCCATCTGCGAGAAAGATCGAGTTGCCCAATTTTGGTCCGCAGATTAGTCGATCTGCATCTACGACCGTGTCAGCTGTGGCTGCCACCGCAGGTGAAGGGACTTGTGATGCCAACTCGAAGATATCAACTCCGTTCGGGCCCCGCTTCATGCCTGCCAACAACACATCCACAGAAACAGCAACAAAGCCAGGGATATCTTCCTCGAAATCTAAATACCCGGACGACAGCGCCATCTTCTTTGCTGCGAGCGATGATGAGAGTCGCGACCTCGAATCTTCGAGATCGGACATCAGACTCGCAAAGATAGAGCCGGAAGCTACGAAAGTAGGCGGAGTGGCAGGTAGCAGCAAACGAATGCTCTTGGACAACGACGAGAGCTCGCGGACCGATAGCCCAAAATCGGCAGGGGATGATGCTGAAGACGATTTCGATCTGGAAGCGAACAACGTTTCGGATTCACAGCTGGTTGCCATGGCGGACAAGACTCCGTTCCGAGGGCATAGTGTAGGGCGTTTCACCGGATTGACACCCAATAGCGCAGCTTTGTTAAGAGTGAGTTCAGTATTTAGGCAGAAAAATAGCTTCATCGATTCTGACAGTCTGCGGTTTCCTCCGTTTGCAGAGTGGAACGACATCACTGTCGGCTGTAGCTGCAGCACCAGTAAAGATGGCAGCAGCCAGTACCACCTCGCAACAATCCGCATCACCGAGCTCATCTACACGAAAGCACTCGCTATGCGGACCTCTCCAGCCCCGCAGAAGCCAAGGACAATCGGCAGGGGGGGCCTCGTCAGCGGCCTACATCACCGCAAAACCGATGACCACGCCTTCTCGGCCACACCAGCATCAGCGACAGCAACAGCGACCCCGCTTGAACGTCCATCACGGCGGTGATCAAGAAAGCAACAATCCGACTGGGTTGGAAAACTTGGGCTTGGCGGAGCGCGTCAGTGGCGTGGGGATTGGAATTGGTAAAGTGAGTGGGCGACCGACGGTCGCGGGACCGGGTCGATCGGCATCCATGCTCGGTGGAGGTGTCGGTATTGCCAACAAGGCAGGGTTCGCGCCGGCCTCGCTGGCGATGAGCACCACTCGGCCAGGTGCACATACAGGTTATGCATATCTCGAAGGCAATGGCGGCGTCAAACGAGGTGCTGAAAACGGTGCTACAGGTGCAGGCCTTGGCGACGACGGATCAGCCAAGAGGGCGAGGCGGTGAGCCTTTTTTTTTGTCTAAACCAAGACGATAATACTGGACGCCGCGTGCTCTTCGCTTCTTCTAAGCTCTTGTACGTTTAGGTGGGCTGACTTTCCAGGTCTACGTCATTGCACTTCATGGGAAGGTGACGGACGCAATGATGCGGATGAACGCATATCATGATACATAGAACGCAAGAGTAATTGCTGGATGAGTGCGACCGTCAGAGACTGAAATCGGTTACCATTCAGAGATTCTTGGGCACTTCCGAGCTTCTTCTTCAGCATGACCAATGCCGATTGTCCGTCAGCTGGCGGTCTGTTCAGACCTATGCCTCGCACTCATGTTGGACAGTCTGTTGGAGCGATCGCGCTCTGCTCAATCGTCGTTCATGCAGACCAAAAACGTTTTGACGGGCAGGCTACGCATATGTGCTGCTTCTTCGTGACTTCTTGTCGATTTGTTTGGATGAAGAAGAGTACATCTGGGACCTACGGCTTGCCGCCGAGTCCACCAGGAAGGACTCGAGAAAGAGATGGGAACGGATTTGTACACCTAGTGCAGACGGCTGAGCAGTGGCGATAAGAAGTAGCCTCACAACGCTTCATGCAGTCGTCGAAGCCTGCGTAAGGGACGGGGATCTGTACATCGAGTCACAAGCTGATCAGCGAGGCAAGGTTGTAGGCGCACGTCATGCTACCAAAGCTGTGCTCACTAGGGAGGATGACACGGTGGCTGCGATCAAGAGGCCGAAGATGAGGAAAACGAGAGTGAGGTGCATTCTGAATCGGTGGAAAGAAGGATGGCGCGATGCTGAGGACTGAGAAACTGTTTCCAGCATAGCCTTCACTCACCGTGCATTTATGTGCTGTTCCGACGCATCACATCTACCTCCAGGCTACTTGAGAAGACAGAGAAAAGCCGAAAGCAGGGAGTTCTTTAGCTTCCTGGCGAGGGCATTCTTGGACGCAGGGGCAGAGAGATGCAGCAAGCTTCCGCAAATGTATGCACATTGCCGCGGTGAGAACCGCAAAGAATGACACCGAGGCGAAGTGTAGCCGTGTAGCCGGCTGAGATCAACGCAAGAAGCATATGCTCGGGCAGGCCCGAGTCAAAGATGTGATCTCAGCTTTCGCGCACTGTGTCCGTCTGATGGAACTCACTGTGTCTGGACCTGCCGCACGGAGATGGCGGCTGGGCTTAGCTTTCCGGTATGCTCTCTCGTGTGCAGAGCATCTGCCCGTCCACTCCGAAGTCTCTGGTCCTCCAGGGGG
>LAXH01000033.1:30766-41380 GCA_001006505.1 Tilletia horrida
TCAAAAAAAGACCCCCCGGCATCTTGCTCCTGCGACATTGCCACGTTTTATTCCTGAGCCTGACTGAGCACCATACCGCTGCCTGTCCAGTGAAACTCAAGAGCTCAAGAAGCCGATCAACCTCCAATACCGGGGCACGACCGACTCCGCCGGCCGACGGGAATACTACGGTTTCATCGAAGACGCATGCTCGACATTCTACACCGCTCGCCCCCAGCCTCGGGTGTTCAAGATCTACTTCACCGAGAAAGGTCGCAGCAGCAACAACTACATCTCGCCCAAGTTTTATTAATCTGCACTTTTGTCACCACAAGGACTTACGAGTCTGTGCTCTCTTGCATCCAAACAAAGCTGTACTACCACCTCAAGCCCCTCACCCACACAACTTTCTACAAAGCAATGGACCAGAATCTGACACGGAGCGCTCAAGCATCAAGATATGCCGCAAAGAGTGGACTTTGGTGGCGTTGACTTGGGTTCACATTCGACTGCGTCTGCTCACATCGGACTGGTCACGTACAGGGCTACGGGTGAAGGGAGAAGGGAGAATCTACGACCTCAAATAGCACGGCGACCGATGCCTGAGCAGTATTCAGCGCAGTTGACGTTGGGCTCGTGAATGGCCCTGCATTGCCTGATGCATGAGGCGCCCTGTGAGTCCGGAAGTGAAAGCCATGGGAAAGGAAGCGAAAAGAGGAGTATCACGCGTGTCAGGAGCACATTGAGACAGTTTATAGACTGCAGCGCAAGGAGAGCCTCAACTTACGGGGTTAACGATGCGGCTGATCAAGGAGTTGCCCTCTGCCTTGACGTCGCCGATGGTAGCGGCGTAGGCGTTGCCGCTGGCGATGGCAAGGAAGACGGCAGTGACAGCGAGCTGGACCTTCATGGTGAAAATGGTATTCGAGGATCTGTAATGATCTGATGCGATCAATGGTGAGGAGGGAGAAGTAAGCCACTAGGCAGTCTTCCAGCGAATGCCAGCGACATGCTGCTCACAAAGTTGGATTGGATGGGCTTGAAGTAAATCAAGAAGGGCAGGAGAATGAATGGGTGAGGAGGGGGAAAGGGAAGGGTCAGTTGGAGAGATGGTAGTCTTTATACGCGACCGCGTGCAGAGGTCCTCTGTCTATGGGTCAAGAGTGCAAATGAGACGTCATTGTTGAGAGCCTGGTGACGACAACGACAACTACAAGGATCCGTTGATGCAGCCGAAGCACGGGTTCCCCCTTCTCATCAATTGTCGTTCTCCGCAAAATTGGTCATAAGAAGAGAGGCGGGGCAGTTGTGAAGAGGTTCGAGCGTTGATCAGCATCGTCCCTTGCAGGGCGTACTCGTAGCTCCCAAGGCCGATCGCGTGTGAAGAAAGCTGGAGTGAAAGGCAGCGAAATGAGCAGATATTGTACAGCAGGCTGTGTTCACCAGCGTGAGAAAGGAAGCAGTCAGTATGAAGGCGACAACATGCATAGGTCCTTCTCGCTAGATGAGTTCGGCGGAAACTATCCTTTCAGCTTCGAACTAGATGTTGTCTGTCCTGCTTCCCTGACCAATTCAATGTGGTTCAGCAGGGAGCAGCGGACCCGGCGCATCGATATTACCTTGATGTGTCATTACGCCTGAAACCTCGCGATCAGCTGCCCTGCCACTCGAGAGACATAGACATCCTTGAATTCAGAGCCCATTGGACGCAAACGAAAGAGACATGTAATACTTGAGCATCGCAATCGGGACAAGGGGTCGAGCCCCTTCTGATGGTTTACGTTTGGTTTACAACGGAATTTTCTCCGCGCATTCATCGCATTGTAACGAGCTGGTAAGGAGAATGCACGTCAGTACCAGAAACAGACGGACGAGCTGGTGGAGTCAAAACCTCAGACTTACCTCCTCAGCAGATGTCGGGTGTATGGCGACAGTGTTGTCAAAGTCGGCCTTGGTTGCGCCCATCTTGACCGCAACCGCGAAGCCCTGCAGCACCTCGTCGGATCCCAGTCCAATGATGTGCACGCCTACGACCTTCTCCTCCTCTCCCACACAAACCAGCTTGTATGCGGTCGGTTGCTTGTGCTCCAGCATGCCAAAGTACATCGAGGTGAAGTTGGACTTGTAGATCTTGACCTTGTCGTCTCCGTACTTTTCGCGCGCCTCTGGCTCAGTGAGGCCGACGGTGCCTGCGGTAGGGTGGGAGAAGATGACGGTTGGGATGTTGTCGTAGGAGAGGAAGTCCTTTCCTCGGACGTTGTCGGGGCCGTAGAGGCGGTTCGACAGTCTGCGTCCGGCAGCAATGGCGACAGGTGTGAGCAGGGCTTTACCAGCCACGTCGCCGAGCGCGTGGATGTCTTCTACGTTTGTGTTTTGGAACTTGTCTACAATGATGTTGCCCTTGTCGTCCGTCTTGATACCCGCTGCCTCAAGACCGAGATTGTCGGTGTTGGGACGGCGACCGATGGCCCAGAGAAGCGCGTCCACCTCGAAAGGCTCGCCGTTGTCGGTGTGAATGGTAAGAGGGCCGCCCTTCTTGCCTTCGACCTTCTTGATGTTAGTCTTCTTGTGTACCTTCAGACCAGTCTTGTCCATGTATGCCTGCAGAGTCTCAGAGATGATGGGGTCGAAAGGTCGGAGGAAGGTGTCGTGTCGGATGAGCAAGTGCGTTTCCGAGCCGAGGGTGTGGAAGACGCCAGCCAGCTCGACCGCTATGTAGCCTGCGCCTACAACGGCAACGCGTTTAGGCTGCTCTCGTAGCGCGAAGAACCCGTCAGAGTCGAAGCCGAGACTGGCACCGGGGATATCCTTGTCATCTGGGATCGTTGGTCGACCGCCGGTTGCGATGACGATGCGCTTGGTGGAGATCTCAAGCGGCGAGTTTGTGTTGAAGGAACCATCCTCATTCCGGAGAGTTACGCGCACCGACTTGGGTCCGGTAAGCTGCGCGTGGCCGGAGATGTAGGTGACCTTGTCCTTCTCCAAATTTCTGTCGTAGATTCCATTCAGACGCTTGACGTACGCATCGCGCTTCTCGGCAAAGTACTTCCAGTTGAAGGCCGGGATCGCAGGAGGGTTGGCGACGTCTCCGAAACCGTACTCTGGGGAGCTGCGAAGAGCTTCGGCATGATCTGCGGCGTGCCACATGAGTTTCTTGGGGACGCATCCGACATTGACACAGGTTCCTCCCAGTCTTCCGTCCTCTTCGATCACGGCAACATTGACACCGTAGGAGGCGGCGCGTCTGCTCATGCCCATGGCTCCGGATCCTCCGCCGATGACGACGAGGTCATAGCTCTGTTCTGGCTTCGTGACGGGCGGCATGGCGTTGGTAGCTGAGGTGTGGAAGTGATTGGCGTTGGCTGAGAGATGGGCGGCAGTGTTTGCGAGGCGAGAGGAAGCTGCTGCTGCTGTGGTGGTGAATCTCAACAGCGGTGACCTCTGTGCGTGGAAGAGGAAGGATCGAGTTGAGGACGCCAGTTTGACAGATGGGATTTCCCTTTTGAGTCTGCTGAAGCAGGCACTGGCTGAGGTCAGTGAGGGGCAGAGAAATGCAGGTGGCCCTTGCTTGGCCCTGCTGGCTCTCACCTGGATCCTATTTATACCTTGTGCTGAGCTGACAGAGTCCTTCCTGCCTTTGTCTAATGCCGTCATGAACGAGCTGAATGAGGGAGGCCCCGACGTAAGCATTTACTCGGCTTTTGCATCGGGGATTATGCGGATTTAACATCACGTGATGGGCTCAGATTATCGTTATCAGTTTCCATTTCCTTTTGGATGTCCATTGTCCTTCCAGTTTGAGAAAGTGCAAAGGGTAAGGTCTGAACAAGTCATCGACTCGAGCTCATCTTACACTCGCTGCACTTCCAGAAAGCGGGCCAGGGAGCGGAGTGGAGTGGAGCAAGGCAATGCCGACTCTGGGTCAGAGACAGCGTGCGCAGGCTGCACAGTCACGCAGGAGATCGAACCATCAGAAGAAGCAGCTCCAAAATCAGGCTCAGCTCCACCAAGACGAGCCAGAAGATCCAACCCGCAACGACGAGCACCACAACGAACGACTCCAACATCACGACCACCGCGAAGACAGCAGGGACGACGAAGACGAAGGCTCAGCAAGCGACAACGACGACGACGACGACGGTGATGGCGACGAACAGATAGATGCTGATGACCAAGAATACGATGACGAGGACGACGATGAAGGAAAGGAGGACAAAGATGTAGACGAGGAGGAAGGCGAAGAAGATGACAGCGGGTCGGAAGATAGCGACGAGGAAGACGACGATGCACATCCCCAGGCCCTACTCTCAAGACCAATCAAGGCCAGCATTACCGAGCACTTTCCATTCCACTTACACCTTCTGGACATCGGCTCGGACGCCATCTCACTGCTTTGGGCTGCTGCACCTCCCGCCGTCCCGCTCCCTGACACCAACCCAAATTCGGCCACACAAGGAGCACCCTCACTGGAACAATCACAGGCAGTCACTCACCTGCTAAAAGGGTCAGCCATCGGTGTCACTGTCAACAACAGACCATGGCCTCAGCTCCTGCTCACCGAGCTCAGCCCTGCGGGGGACCAAGCCGTACTGGTCGTATACGGGCTCGATCCGAGCACAGATACCAACCTCGTGATTCAGACACAGGCGCTTGCTTCACCGTCGGCTCGTCCTACAGGCACTATGGTCTCCTTTGCCGATCCGATTCCGAGAGACACAGACCCAGCAATCATCGAGCTGTATGCGCCTGCCGACACTGTCACAACGGCAGACTTGCCATCTCCCGCAGAGCCCGCTGTCTCTCCGGAGGATAAGGACGAAGAAGAGGCCTACGATGAGGACGGAGTGCCCTCCACGCTCAGCTTTGCTTCCCTCCGGCGGGCGCTCTCTCGGTCCAACGCACACAGAGAACAGCTCTCCGCATCTCTCCGCAAAGCTCGCAAAGACTCCTCCCGCTCCGAATCAAACCTGCGCAACGAGATTGACGCCTTGCAGAGAAATCTCGATCGGTCTTCCGCCGCAGACGGCCGTACAAAGCAAAAAATATTGGCACTTCAGGAGAATGTCAGACAGGCAAAGGCGGCCGAAGAGCGACTGAGCGAGGAGGTGAAAGCCTCACAGACGGAATGGGAGCATTGCCAGTCCAAATTCAACAGCTCACGAGCGGCAAGGGAGAAGGAACAGGCCGATTGGGACGCGGAGCGATCGACGCAAGAGACACGAGTCAGGACACTCGAGGACGCTTTGAAGGAGCAGGAACGCAAACGCGATAAGCTCAGGGCCGAGCTGGACGACCGGGAGAAACGAAAGGAGAAGATGGATGCCAAGTGGGCAAAAGTGGCCAATCTCGAGGCCGAATTGAAAAGATTGAAGGAGGAGGTGGAAGGCGTCAGGGAAGGAGCGGTGATCTTTGCGGCGGCATTGGCGAATAGCTCGCACACCTCTGGATCGGCCGCCGCTGGAGTTTCCACACCGCCTCCGTCTCATGCGCCGATACTGGGGCCAAACTCAACACAATCTCCACAATCGATGTCGTCACATTCGTCCCAGGCTGGTGGCCCCCCTGGGTTCATGTCTACCTCCGAAATCGGACCCATCGGCACAACTGCCATTTCTTCGACTTTGAGGGCGACCGCACCTGCTTTCTTCGCCCCAAATACTTCATTCCCACCCACCTATGCAGGCGTTGGCGATTTGCTTCAGCAACAGGATGGGACCCAAGTGGCCAGCGGTGCACTGACTCCGCGGACAAGATTGCTCCGCGAGCATGCATTGGCAAACCGGCTTCGCCAGTCCTTGCCCACATCAAGTGTTCCGGCTGACGAAGTCATCACATCGCAACAACATCCTCATTCACCATATCGGGCTTATCCGCTGCTAGGCTCGACCTCATCCGTTGCCCACAGTCTCGGCGAACCGGGCGGCAGCGGGCTGGACCCGCACAAGCCCGAGTTCGTCCCAACTTGGCTGCAGTCGAGTTTGTCCAATCAAAGCAATACACAGGATCTGTTGCCCGAGCTGAGTGGACCCGATTTCGTCCCGGACTCAGATCAGCAACACCAACAGCATATCATGCGTACTTACGGCCATCCCAATTTTCTCCAGCCATCCGGCTCTTCGGATATCTTTGTGCCTCAGCAGCACTATCTGGACAGCATGCAAGGTTATTCCGACTTTCACGCAAGGGATGCTTTCCACTCCGCCGCTATCGCGAGGGAACTGGAAGGCCTTCCGAATACGGTGGGGCATAGGAGAGACGAGATTGGCGAAGACGGCGGCACAGACTCCGAGACTGTTGACGGAGACGATCTCGACTTTGATCCGACTCTGAAGCTACCTCCTTCCTTCTCTCGATCTCGTCAGCTACAGTCGGCCAATACGGTAGCTGCGGCCGTGGCCGCCTCAAATGCAGCTGCTGCTTCGGCGAATGCATCCTCTTCGCCTTCATCTGTGACAAGCCACGGTCCACCAGGTGGCATCCCTCAGAAGACTCGTCCTCGCTCGATCATCCTCTCGGGAACGAACCCGGTGATTGGATCCAGTCCCGGTGTCATTGGACGGGATCTTGCATCGGCTCCGATGGCTTCGCAGTCTGGCACCATTCCTTCACCAAGCACGCCACCTCGTTGGCATTCGTCCCCGATCGGCCGACCGCGCCTGCCGGCGCCGCTCAACAACACCCTGGGCACTGCTGCAGGGGGCTTACACTCCCCGTCAGACTCGCCATCTGCCTTGCTTCCCTCTCCGACGTCGGATGTTGTGATTCGACGCTCACCGGGACCCAATTCGCCGATTGGGAACGGGCCTGGTGTTCCAATCGGTCCTCGTTTCGTCTTCCCGCATCGGAGGGTAGAAGTTGCGCCACAGCAGACGCTGACGACGGCTCGATTGGCGGATTCGTCGGAGCCAAGGCTGAGCACCGGCCCGATCGGAGCAGCGTCTAAAGACGTTTTGGAGGGCCATCCATCGAGGACTGCATCGGGGTAAGGAAGGGCCGGCGCGAGACTTCTATTTAATCTTGATCTCTGTACAATCTCTTTTCATCGCTGTTCAGTACGCGCAATTGCAATCGTCTCGCCTTGTACAAAGGGCGTCTTTCTGCTACCTCTAGTTTCTGCGTTCGCTGACCATTGTCATTACACCTGCGATACAGGTTGCCTGGCAAGCGGCTTTCAAGGCGATGATACTGAAGATTGTGACCGCACTTTTCAGGCTTCTTAGACCCCGCCTCTCAGTCACCGCAGAAACTTTTTCTGACACATGGCCTCGCTGAATATTGAGCCTTTATGACCAGCACCTTCATGACTGCACGGATGCGTTTGGAGGCCACACGGATTCCCATCTGCTGCCGGAGCGACCCTTCGTCTCAACTAAAACCAGTCCAGTTTGTTTCAAGTCTACGGGTTCCAAGTTCTGGCTTTAGCAACCCACATTTGGCAAATTCCCAGTCTACTGATGTGTTTGAATCGTCCGGAATGGCACCGACCGAGCGCGGCTTTCAGTTCGCTGACTTCTTCTTCTTCTTCTTCTTCTTCCTTCCTTCTATCCAGTGGTTTGTGCCTGGGCTCACTTGATAGTTACGGACGCAGGCCCGTCCACCAGTCTGAGGCACACTGAGTGAGGGATACGTGCGTGAGACTCAACTGATCGCTGTGAGGCATTTCAGGGTCCATCAATCCCTTCACACACCCGTCGATCCCGTGCGGGACGCGTCCGTGGGACGACTAAGAAGGCCCTGAAGAGATGAGACGTCGTGTGGAGGCAGAGTTGATTGAGATGAGGGCAACCACGAACGCTCCGACGCAGTGGACCTTGTCGTTCTCCTCTCAGATTCTTCATCTCATTCGAGTGTGTGGAAAGCAGACTCCTCTTCTGCTTGCGGAAATCAGTAAGGTCTCTCTGCATAAATACGAGCGACGAGCTGGTCCAGTCATTGGTATGCACGCTCTCATCGCTCACCGCTCGCACTTCCGTTCTTCCAAGATCCGCTTTCTACTGTATTCCTCCCATTCCATAGAAGATGAAGTTCTCGCTATTCCTTTTCGCCCTCACTGCTGCCACGCTTGCAGCTGCTGCAAACCAAGGCAAGCCCAACGAAGCTGTGAGTGTGTCAAAACCCTGTCAGTCTAGGCTGCGAATTGCTCATCTTTCATGCCATACTCTTCATTCCTGCGCCATCCCGCCTCTTTCCCTTTCATCATGAAACGTAGTGCGTGTCTCGATGCGAGGAGCACGCAGAACGCTTGCACTCGAGCTGCACAGACCCCTGCCAAGATCAGCAATGCATCAACACCTGCGCTTCGGAGAAGGCGGCATACACCATTCATTGCAAGGGCAAATGCGATCCCTGAAGAAGGACCGCGGCCGACCTCCGAGCTTCGAGTCAGCTCACCCACCTCCTACACAAGCTCGTCACCTCAATGGCCTCTGTAGGCGTACCACTATCGTACTCAGAACACTTCCCCCGGAATCCTTCCTTCTATCCTTTGGGGCCACCCTTCACTCTTTTCAATCAGATACACCGGCTGTCATACGTTTCGCACCACAGGCATCAACTCGTCAGTGGGTCCAACCTTCGTTCGTGCAGATCAAAACGTTCCATCGGCCAGGCTACGCATGTATGCTGGTTGCTCATAGACTGCGACTGTTTGGATGAAAGGAGGAACATCTGTGATCTACTTCATCCAGCCAAGCCCATCAAAATGGACACGGGTAGAGGAGGGGAAAGGGATTCGTGCATCTGGTGCAAATGAACGAACAGTCGCGACTGCTCGTAGCCTCACAACGCTTCATGCAGTCGTCAAAGTTTGAGGAAGGGAACGGGACCTGTGTATCCAGTCGCAATGCTGATCAGCGAGGCGACACTGTAGGCGCATGCCATGATATCAAATCGCGCCCGCACATACCAGTGACGATGAAACAGTCGCTTCGACTATGAGCACGAAGATGGAAAAGACAAAGGTGAAGTGCATGCTGGGTCGGTGAGAAGAAGGATGACTCGGTGCTGAGGGCTGAGGACTGTGCCCGACCCGGCCTGGCATAACGACGCATTTATGTGCCGCTCAGACGCCTCAGATCTACTTCCAAGCTGCGCACGGAGACGGAAAGCTGAAAGCAGAGCGTTCCTGAGCTCCAGAGCGAGGGCATTCTCGGGACACGGGCAGGGGGATGAAGCAAGCTTCCGCAAATGTATGCACATTGCCGTGGAGAGAAGCGCAAAGATTGACACCGAGGCGAAGTGCAGCCGGTTGGGATCAACGCAAGAAGCATATGCTCGGGCAGGCCCGAGTCAAAGATGTGATCTCAGCTTTCGCGTACTGTGTCCGTCTGATGGAACTCACTGTGTCTGGACCCGCCGCACGGAGATGGCGGGTGGGCTTAGCTTTCCGGTATGCTCCCTCGTGTGCAGAGCATCTGCCCGTCCACTCCGAAGTCTCTGGTCCTCCAGGGGGTGGGAGAATGCCGATAGGCTGGGATGTGGATGTCTGCCTCAACCGCATCTGATCTCGAAGCTGTCCAGATGAGCGAGATCCCATCTCGTGTTCCTTCAAAGTAGCGTCGCCATCCTGCTCCATAAATCCATCTGACATATCAGCTCTCCGAGATGCAAGGATGAAAGGCAGAGACACAACGCAGCATATCACTCACAGTTGACACCAGCTGCCTGCTCTTCGACCGAGTCCTTGCATTGTCGCAGGAAAGTCATAGCGGTATTACAGTCCGATGCAGAGCCTCTCCTGAAGTCTCAGGATCACGCCGAGATGAAGGAAATGAAGCTTCTTGATCAGAACAACGTAATCCCACATGCACCTGGAGCGGTCTCGACGGATGTGATGCTGACTTGTCCGTGGTGCCTTGCAGACCTTCCGAGTCCGTATCTGCCGCATTTGAACGTAGCCAAGGCAGCATTCCACGACGTCTGCCCGACTTGTGTGGTCTCGTCGCTGTCGAGGACTAGCGCCTTAGTGTCGCCGAGCTCGAAGATGAGGCTGGTGCTTTCCCGTTGCTCGTATTGACCAGAATGTATGCGGTACCTCCATACCGTGTTCTTGTGCATGGTGGTGCGATGATACTCGACAAGCGTCTGTGGATGATGGCAATGCTGGTTCATGTGTAGAACCGAGAATGTGTCGATGATCAGGAACATCGCGAGTGATATGAGACAGCATGAAGTAGAGAGAGAAGGTTTGCATTGACAGCATGAGCAACTACATACATGAGGATGATGTGTAATGACCGACTGTGGAAGATGACACTGGGCCCCCGAAGGGGTGAGAGCGGATGAGGAAGGAGATATTTGACAAGTCAGTTTCGAGTGCGCAAGAGGAAAGCAGCGGAAGAGCAGAAAGTACTCACCCCTCTTGAGGGGGCCGAGCCGGGCTCCTCGCATCCAGCCTGCCTGATTGAAGGGGGCGAGGTCGGGATGGTCATCAGAGCGCGACTCGACTCGGATCAGAAGCCTGGGCCCCCCGAGGACCCTTCTACTTCCGTCCTCCGTCCGGGTCAGCTTGGAACATACCCTAGTCGACCTCAGAAGACCACAAGGAGTGCCGACTCCCCATACTGCCGACAGGTCCTCGATCCGTTCAGCAGTCAGAGCTTGGGCGTCCGCATGGCGATACATATACCGACCCCA